>JACEIK010000421.1:385815-405831 GCA_018107945.1 Datura stramonium | reverse complement strand
TGTCTAGGAGGTCTTGATATGTTTAATGTCATTGTAATGATGATACCATGCATGTTTTCTTGATGATTTGTTATGTAAATAATCGGTATAACCATAGCTCAGATTGTCGAGCCAAAATAGCCATGATGGGGGGTCAATTGCATGAGGTGTAAGAGTATTGTTCGAGGACGAACAAGATTTTAAGTGTGGGGTAGGTGATCTGGCGCATATTTATATGCCCAAGTGATACTCAAATGCGTCGTTTTTGCCTTGTTTATCCAACAATGTTTGTACATTCTCATGTAAAATGTAGGAAAGTGTGAAATTATAATAACCAACATGATTAGCGTTGTTTTGCAGGAAAAACATACTTTTTATGGAGCTAAGATGCATGTTGGGAGGAATCGGAGATGGACTCGGGAGCGAGCAAGGATCGGCCAAGAAACGAGAAATAAGAGGCTCAGCGATGGAGCAGTAACCTGTACCATCCACGGATGCATTACGTCGGGAGATATAATTTCCAAGAATTTCGGAAGTCAGCGATGGTAGGTAACGCGTTGGAATTAATTTCACGGATCTTGACATTCCGGTGAAAGTGCGCATTTACCAGGTAGCACCTTCAGGCATGCTCGCGTTGCATGTCGTGCCACGGTGGGGACAATTACAGGCGGCCAAATTCCCGAGCCTCCGCGTTTGCACCGTGTCACGGAGGCGGTGCTCAGCGATGCACTCAGTGACACGTGCTTGTTGTCAGGAAAAATTCTCACCAGTATAAATAGAACACTTAGATTCATTTTAATTATTCGACTTGGTGGAGCAAGAACCGTGGGTTACGGGCGGTTGAGAGGACGAAAATTCTTAGGAGTTTCTCTCTATCCCTTTCCTTCTTTCTTTAATTGTTTGTATGATTTACACTCATTTAATGATGTTTAATCCCACCAAAATGGGTGGCTAATTTCACTTCTTCTTGAGGTTATGAACAATTGTATTTAAATGTAATTGTTGATCATACGGTTTTTCATCTTTTCTTTCATGGTTGTTCTATTAATTCTTGTTCTTCGCATTGATATCGGCAATGTTAATGTAAATCCAAAAAGTCGGTTTCACTCGAGAAACTGGCTTGGAGGAAAGTTGTGAATTAATAGGATATGATCTTTTCTTGGTTGAAGAATTAAAGTGATTTACCTTCGGGAAAAAAATACTCTGAAAGTACGTATTAGTCAAGTGTGGAATCGGTTTTGTATGGCTAGAACATGAATTTCTTCTTATCACGAAATGTAGGTGGAAGGTTCATGATTCTTAAGTTGGGTTAAATACGAGAGTTTTATCCATAGGCATAAGTTCGACTAACAACTTAGGAGAAAAGATAAACCATGTTGTATCGATAATTAATTTCTTTACATGTTAGTTCTAGCCTCGGCATGCTCACATTCATAGTTCGAGACTCATTTGTATATTTATTTTAGCTTAGTATAAGAATTAGTTCACAAAATATAAAAACTTTTCTTCACCTTTGTTGTCTTCATTTTTAGAGTTACGATAAATTGACACTTGAGGTGATTTTGCCCGGTAGTCAGTCCTTGTGGGATCGATACCTGGCTTGAAATGAAGCCAATTTACTACTTGTTCGACCACGTGCACTTGGTAGTCATCCGGACAGCCGAACAAATTCAATAATCGATACCATTATAATTAAAATAAATTACAAAAAATATGATCAAAACCCCATGGAATACGATAAAGTTTGAAATCAAAAAGCCCGTTAACAATCATTAGATTTTTATATAAATCTACTTCAAAAACCCAATAATTTTTAATGGAAATTTTCATGAAAATGTAGAGAATGGGTATGGGTGAAAGGAGCAATCATTATTAGCCTTACATTCACGAATTAGTTGAATCTCTGTTACACCCCATAAGATTATATCGCATAGACGGATGAATGAGTACGTATGTTTTAAGAGTTTTAAGTATGACACATACGTAGAAAAGGCTCGGGGGATGAAAAAAAGAGCAAAAACTCGAAGCGAAGCGGAGGCCTCTGTTACACCCCATAAGTTATATCGCATGACGGATGAATGGGTACGTATGTTTAGAGTTTTAAAGTATGACACATACGTGAAAAGGCTCGGGGGATGAAAAAAAGAGCAAAAACTCGAGCGAGCAGGAGGCCGGGACCGGAGGCCCAACACACTGGGTGGCGTGCCGCGCCAGGCAGCTTGGTGCTACGGCCAGTGCATTGTGCCTCTGCCTCAGCGCAATGGGCGGCACATCGCACCCGTGTTTTAGCGCTATGGGCGGGGTGCCACGCCTCCCCTACCACCGATCTCCCAAGTATATATAGGCCCTTCACTTTAATTAAATCATTTTCCAAGTGTATCTTCGGCCAAAAAGAGTAAGAAGCAAGGAAATTGATCATTTTTCGTCCGATTACGCTATCAAATGCCGTCCATATTCAAATTAACTTCGGGTATTGAAGTTTAACGTTGCAGGGAGCATTACTACGGAGTTAGTTTTGTGAAATTCGCCCGATGAATCATAGTCCTATCGTGCCAAAGTTTTCGAAATTGCGCCAAACTAGTTTCTATATGATTAGAGGCTTCAGGTAAGTATTTCTTCCTTCTGAACTCTCAGGAAATAATATGTTTCCGGCCGTGCTTCGATAAGATGAAGTATAGTTAATAGTAATATCGTATGTTATCAATTTACGCCGATTTGGTATTAAAATTCATCTCTTTCTTCCAGTATAACGATTATAGTTGAAGAGAACTAGAAAATACAAGAGGAAACTCAGCGGTTATTCAGGAAACGACAATCGAGGTATGTAAGGCATAACCCTCGTCAAGTATTGTCGTCGTACAACATTACGATGGAAGTGACAATTCCATATGTTGTAGATAGTTGCTACCATTTTTTTATGATTGAGCATGTTGTAATTAGCTATTGTTGGTACATAAAGATTCGATATGTTGTGATTAGCTGCTAATAGTAGATGCTGGTTATATAAGTCTGGGTTAGCTACTAGAAAAACGTATATAGAGTGTACTGCAGTATCCCTCGTTGAATAGGAGCATGCTAAGTATGATACACGCTAGAAGCATTATAGGAACTCTTTTATTATTTAGTCCCTTATGTTAGTAGAATCATATGTTTTATTTCCAAGCCTAAACCTTAGGAGCTCATGAGGGTTAGTGAGCCTAAGTTAGTAAGATGACCAGCGTAGGCGCAACTAGGCGATATAACTACTAGCCTTGCGCCTTCGTATCTAGAAAAGCACGCCCAGAGAATATTGGCATACCATTATGCCCCAGGACCAGAAATTTAGAAAGGAAGACTATACTTTAGAATAAGCAGCCTAAGGTTGTCTAGTGAGCTGAGTGACAACCTGTCATCTAATTAGCTACTAGTAGTGTTTGTCCGACTCAGTTGACTTAGTATCCATTTGGCAGATCACCCAAGAATCCTGTCCAATTGTTCAGGTCTATTAAGATCCGCGGGTGCCTTAAGGAAGGGAGCCTTATCCGCAGAAAAAGACAGAATCAACAACCCAGCTTGTCCTTAGAGGCTACTCAGGTACAAATTGTCGTGAGCGGCTAAGTCTAGGTAGACTAGTCCTTAAAGCTAGAAATCGCCAAAAAATGTAATATAAGATTGGACCAGGCTAGGAAAGGGTCTAAAGTACCAGCGCTGTGTAGTATAACACTACCCTCAGACTATGAACGTCAGTAAGCCTCCTGTGGAGGGTTGGGGTCCGATCGCTCAGAAGAAGATTTGGCCAATACCAGCCCTACAGTTGTCCAAAATAGAGAAACTGAGTAGTCAGTCACTCGTGACCCCATAGCTATTATGAGTTATAGATGTCCGGGCAGGACATACAAAGAGTTGTGTTGGACCACTCTAGATCTCGCCCTATTAAGTCTATATTATTAGAGATCAAAGGGTCCTCTAATTAGAAATAGGCACACGGCATGCCTGCGAGCATCCTTACAGGTTATTCCAGGGGGTGAGAAGTGGTGGCATTAGACCCAGAAGGTCCATGCGCCCTTTTGAGTGGCTAGATTTAGATGTTAGTACAACACCTTGGTTGGGGCTGCCTTCACTTAGGAGCCATCCACGACCACGACAGGGTTACTAGTTGTGTCGATGCCTGTTAGAGGCGAGATGACGTCACTCTTGAAAGAGCGGCATGTTTTCCGCGAGGGACAAAGATCGGGTCCCAGGTCCTCATATAGTCCATCCCATGGATGGACTATTACTATGTCGATTGGCACTATATCACACCCCCTGTTGAGCCTTATTCCCAGAGTGCAAATATCAGATATCAGAAGTCCATCGAACTCAGACACAACTATAGATTAGGGGCCGAGTGGGCTCAGTGGTAGACCCAGGGGACTAGTAGGTTGACTATAGCACCAGTAGAGTCATAGAAACATGGTTAGGGGTTTATATATTGAAGTGCACTCACTAGGGCTTATGGGGGCACCAGGTGGGTTATTCTATGTTGGTTGTACCTTCCAGGCTTATAGGGGCAGGTTAGGTTCTTGTTTTCAAGTTTTCCTATTAGCTATGGCTTATGAATGTATGATTATGTGGTCATAGCTCATGTATGTGTAGTGTTTGCTAGATGTAGATTACGAATAAGCCAGTTCACAGGTTAATCTTTCTGCCTCTCCTTCTTACTCCCTTTCAGTATTTCACAACTTCCATTCAACCTATTTACTACCTTACATATTCGGTACATATTGTACTGATGCCAAAGTCTGGGGTGCTGCATTAATTGCCTGTAGGTCTAGACATATAGAGTTCAGGATCTTCTGTAGCAGTTGTTCAGAGTCACAGTTGGGTCAACTCCTTTCATTCAAAGTTACCAGGTTGTACAGATTTCTATTTTTCAGTTGTATAGCATTTTGGGTATGCTGGGGCCCTGTCCCGACCACTATTTGTACTCTTAGAGGCTTGCAGACTATAGTCGTCAGTTAGTTAGTTGTATGATGATCGTGTGGGGCCTTAATAAGTTGTGTTTCATATGTTGGCTGTGTGGGGCCTAGGATAGTAGTTTATCTTTATATCTGTTATAACTAGACAACATGGTGGCCTTGTCAGCCCGCATAGGATCCCTTTTGTTGCCTATTGTTAGTTAGCTATTTTCGTTCACAGGTGGCTATATGGCCTTGTCGACGGGAGGCTGTATTTACAGCCGAGATATAGCCTATTGTATTCTTTAACTGAGTCCCAGGTTGGCACCAGACGTGCATAAGCATAGCCGGAGCAGTTAGTCACCAGTGTGGCACCAGGTGCCAGTCATGCCTCCCAAGGTGGGCCGTGACAATCTCACTCTCCCTTGAAATCCCAAAAGGAATTGAAAAGAATTGAAGAAGGTAACCTTGAATCACCCTTTGATCACCTCTTTAAACCCTTCCATGCATGAATGAGGGCTTAAAATAGATTATCCCTCTAAAAAATCACCTTTCATAGGCTAAAACGATGTAGTTTAGACTTTAGGACATTTAGAATTTACGAAAAGGCCCTTACTAATTCACAGAAAATAACTGTCAGGTGGTCCTAACGAACAACCTAATGACTCGTCATTGGGGAAAATGACTTGTCGTGCTACTCGTCAAGCACACTGTCTAACCTTGCCTCCTGGCCTCGTGACGGATCACCCCGCGAGTCATGGTCACTAATCATTAGGTACAGTGCCAACCAATTTCCTTTAATTATTCCCCCTTGACCACGGCTGACCTCATGAGTCGTGAGGACTGACCATAACTAGTGGTCAGACTAGTGGTGACTTAAATCTCCAGTTCTTCACCGAATACATGGCCTTTCCCCACGAGTTGCATAACGACTCGTTGGTTGTCCTGACGAGTGTCCCCACGACTCATCCTGTGCTTAGTGAAAAATTTCCAACTTTCCTCCACTTCAACTCCCGGGTGGGATCTTTGGGTTCCCGGGGTATAACATTATCTCCCCCTTGGGAACATTTGTCCTCAAATGTTGGAAAACAAGCAGAAAATAGAAACATGCAATTATCACATTCAAATACTGATCATTCAAACTGAAACTTAATGGAATTACTACCTCCGATTCATATCACTTAACTGAACTGATCTCATGCTCCACATACACATCCATACACATAAAAGAAACTCGAACACATGAACTGAACATGAAAACTAAGTAGATTCATAGAGAACAACTGATACCTCTATTCAGAACAGAGAAGGTAGAGAATAATTTTTGGTATTTAGCCATCATATCTGCTTCGGCTTCCATGTAGCTCCTTCAACATGT
Organism: Datura stramonium; assembly: GCA_018107945.1. NCBI lineage: Eukaryota > Viridiplantae > Streptophyta > Magnoliopsida > Solanales > Solanaceae > Datura > Datura stramonium. The sequence continues at coordinate 399,558 of JACEIK010000421.1, read as the reverse complement.
TGATTTCTCCATAATACTTTAACTAAAGCTACTTCTTTATTCCTTAGCCTCTAAACTTGGTGATCTATTATTTCCACCGGAACTTCCTCATAGCTGAGGCTATCTTTCAGGCCAACGCTATCCACCGGAACTACTAAGGCTGGATCTCCCTAACATTTCTTCAGAAGCGATACATGAAACGCAGGACGGACGGAAGATAACTCTGAGGGCAAGTCCAACTCATATGCTATCTTCCCAACCCTTCTAATAATCCAGTGGGGACTAACATAGCGGGGACTAAGTTTTCCTTACTTCCCAAACCGCATGACTGCCTTCACGGGAGACACCTTCAGAAATACCCAATGGTATACCGAACTCCAACTCTCCCCTCCTCACATCAACATATGACTTCTAACGACTTTGAGCGTTTTCCAACCTATCCCTTATTAACTAAACCTTAACCATAGCCTTATGAACTGAATCAGGCCCTATCATAGCTATCTAACCAACCTCGAACAATCCGATGGGTGATCTACATCTCCTCCCATAGAGAGCCTCAAACGGTGCCATTTGGATGCTAGAGTGATAGTTGTTGTTGTAAGAAAACTCGATCAGGGGCAAATGATCCTCCCAACTACCTTTGAAGTCCATCACACACGCTCTCAACATGTCCTTGAGAGTTTGGATTTTTCATTCCGCTTGGCCATCTGTCTGCGTATGGAAGGTCGTACTAAGCTTAACTTGAGTCCCAAGCACCTTCTGAAAAGATCGCCAAAACTGGGGGTAAACTGAGTACCTCGATCAAAAATAATAGACAAGGGCACTCCATGTAACCGAACCAACTCCCGAATATACATTTTGGCATAATCATCGTGGTTTTGACCAGTAGAATGTGTGTAGCCTTGGTCAAACTATCCACCACCATCCATATAGAATCATACTGTCGGCGAGTATGAGGTAGCCCTATAATGAAATCTATATTAATCTCTTCCCACTTCCAAGTGGGAATGCTAATATCCTGAAGTATGCCTCCCAGCCTTTGACGCTCAACCTTTACTAGCTGATAGTTCGGGCATTTGGCTATGAATTCTGTAATATCCCTCTTCATGCCATTCCACCAATATATTTCTCGCAAGTCAAGATACATCTTGGTTGCACCTGGATGGATAGAATACTTGGTTCCGTGTGACTCATACAATATACGGCTCCTTAAATCATCCACATCTGGAACACACAAACGACTCTGGTACCGCAACACACCATCTCCCCCTTGGGAGAAGACTTCCACCTTCTGACTTTTAATGGCTTCCTTCAGCTTCACCAATATCGGATCCTCATCTTACCTAGCTTTCACATCAGACAAAAGGATGATTCTGATCCATTTTGCACAACACCTCCATCGGTTGAATCGACCAACCTAACTACCAACCTTGCAAGTCGATGAACATCTTTTGTGAGCTCTTTCTTTCTTTCCTCCATGTGGGACACAGTCTCCATAGAGAGCCTACTAAGTGCGTCCGCTACCATGTTAGCCTTTACTAGATGGTAAAGAACACTCATATCATAGTCTTTGAGTAGCTCTAACCACCTCCTTTGCCATAGATTGAAGTATTTCTACATGAACACGTATTGTAGACTCTTTTGATCTGTAAATACATTCACGTGGACCCGGTATAAGTAATGTCTCCATATCTTCAATGTGAACACCACCGCTGCCAACTCTAGATCATGGGTCAGATAATTATGCTCATGGACCTTTAACTTTCTGGAGGCATATGCTATTACCTTTCCCCGCTGCATCAATACACACCTGAGCCCAATTCTCGAAGCATCACAATACACAACAAAACAATCCGTACCCTCAGGTAGTGTCAACACCAGCGCGGTAGTGAGTCGGGTCTTCAATTCCTGGAAGCTCTTCTCAAAAGCCTCCGACCATTGAAACTTCACCTTTTTTCTGAGTCAACCTGGTCAATGGTGCTGAAATTGATGAAAAGCCCTCAACAAATCTATGGTAGTAGCCTGCTAGGCCCAAGAAACTCCAAATATCCGAAGGGTTCACCAGTCAACGACAATTCTTCACCGCTTTGATTGTCTGAGAATCTAACTTTATACCCTCACTCGATACCACATGGCCCAAAAATGCAACCGAGTCCAACCAAAACTCACACTTGCTGAACTTTGCATACAATTGGCGATCCTTGAGAGCCTGCAACACTACTCTCAAATGAGCAACATGCTCCTCCTCGCTCCGAGAGTATAGAAGGATATCATCGATGAACACGATCATCAACATGTCTAGATATTACTTGAACACCCTGTTCATCAGGTCCATGAAAGCTGCAGGAGCATTTGTTAGTCTGAAAGACATAACTACAAACTCATAATGGCCATACTGTGTTCTGAAGGCTACCTTCGGGATATCACACTCCCTAACCCTGAGTTGGTGATACCCGGACCTGAGGTCTATCTTTGAGAAACATCTGGCACCCTGGAGTTGGTCAAACAAGTTCGCAATCCTGGGTAAGGGGTACCTGTTCTTGACGGTGACCTTATTCAATTTCCGATAGTCAATACACATCCGAAGTGATCCATCCTTCTTCCGGAAAAATAAAACTGGCGCACCCCATGGAGACTTGCTCGGTCTAATGAAGCCCTTATCTAGTAGGTCCTTCAACTGATCCTTCAATTCCTTTAGCTCGGTTGGAGCCATCCTATACGGAGTAATAGAGATAGGTTGCGTAGTGGGTAAGAGGTCAATAATAAAATCAATTTCCCTCTTGGGAGGAACACTTGGAAAATCATCGGGAAAGACCTCTGGATACTCATACACCACCGGAACTAACTGTATAGTCGAGGTCTCAGACTCAACATCCTTAACCTTAACTAGGTGATACATGAAGCCCTGAGAAATCATTTCCCTGGCCTTAAGTACGAAATAAATCGATCGATTGGTACAACTGAATTACCCTTCCACTCCAAAATTGACTCACCCAGAAATTGGAATTCCACCGCACGGGTCCTACAATTAACCGAAACATAACATGCAAATAACCAATCCATGCCCAGAATGGTGTCAAAGTCAGTCATAGCTAACCTTACTAAGTCTGCGGAGGTGACCCTATACAATACTGTAATGGGGAAACCTCTATATACCCGCCTAGCTACAACTGAATCACCAACTGGAGTAGAGATTGAGAACGGTTCTGACAGAATTTCAGGGCTAACGCCAAAACTAATAGCAATATAAGGGGTCACAAAAGACAAAGTAGCTCCTAGATCTAACAAGGCATAAGCATCAATATGGAAGACTTGCAACATACCAGTGACCACATCTAGTGAAACCTCTTGCTCTTGGGGGGATACTAAAGCATAAAACCTATTTTGGAGCTGACCGCCTGCTGAACTAGTAGAGGAAAACTACTGAGGGGGACATGCTGCTGGAGCGGCAGAACTGGCTATTGTCACATGGGTTCCACCGACCCCTGTAAGTCAATGTGCGGGTTTGCCACACCGAAGCAAGCATCCAAGCCAACTAAACATCTCCCGGGGTGATTCCGCACAAACTAGGAAATAGCGCTCCACCTGTATGCTACCTTGGCCTCTCGACTCTGAAGCTCTGCTCCTCCGATCTCCTTTAAATCTAGATGGAATGATGGCCAATGATGGAGCTGGAGAGATAAACCTGTGCTAGGATTGCTGACGTTGTCCACCCCCTGACCTGACCTGAGAAGTCCCATAGCTGTCAGTCCTGGTCCTCTTGCCTCCCTCTACCTCCGATAGACCGACACCATTTGTTATGCATGCAACACAATTCGGGGAAAGTCGATATCCCGATGAATCATGGCAATCCTGCAATCCTTATCCAAATAATCCCCCACCCCATGAACAAAATGACTCACCCAAGCCCTCTGGTCCGCCACCAAATCTGGAGCATACTTAAATAATCGGGTGAACTCAAATGTGTACTCTTGAACGGACATGTCACCCTGTTTCAAATTAACAAACTAGGCCGCCTTGAGCTCCCTCATCTCCCGAGGGAAGAAGTGACCCAAAAATAGCGTGTGGAACTCGTCCCAATCTATTGGGCCTGCACCACTTCCCTCGCATCTCTCCATTGTTTGAACAATAAATGAGCCACCCCGTTTAATTTATAGGAGGCTGAGTCAACACGCTCTCCATTGTTCACTCCCACAACTTGGGAGATCTTCAGAATCTCTTTGATGAAATCATGTGGATCCTCGTCCACCTATGACCCCGTGAAATCAGGAGGGAAAATCCTCAAGAAATCCCTTACCCTAATCGCCGCCGCATTTCCATTCTAAGGGTAATGCACCACTGTTTGATTTTGAACTTGGTTAGCCAAGGCCTTTGCCAACATCTGAATCACTGCCCTAAACTCAGCGTGGGCAGCCGGCTCTGGTGCGTGCTCATCATGAATGGGTTGGGCCTACTGATGCCCATAATCATTGGTACCCTCATGATCATTGTCGTTACCATTTCTTCTGGCGTTCACTTGGTGTGGAGGCATGATTCTGCAAACGCCAATAGCCCGAATTAGAAGAATAGGAAACAATTTTCATCGCAAGACATAGATCATGAAAGAAGGGAACATTTTCTTAATGTCTTGTAGCCTCTTCATCATAAGTGTGGCGCGCTTCACACCCATGACAAAGACTCTACTATAACGCGACTTTCAGACACCCTAGGACACTTCAAACCTATGGCTCTGATAGCAAGTTTTTCACATCCGAATGTACACCTGGAACATAGTTCTTCAGAGATCACTATCACCAAATAAGCTGATAGTGATCTCTGAAGAACTACTGAAGAGGGTGAGCCTAAGAGTCGGATCCTGTAACATGAAACAATACAGCAGAAAGTATGCGGTCAGTACGTGGAATGTATCGAGTATGCAAGGTAAGTAAAACGGAAATTTAAAATATATGAAAATCGTAAATTATCATAAGAGTAGTACATCATGCTCATATCATAAACATCGCAAGATAACATAAGGCTCAAGGTTTTTAAAACCTTCGCAATACAAACGTAATCATAATTATAGGAGAAAAGCTTTACTTAACGTGACTTGATCCAAAATACATAATCATAAATAGGCATAAATCATGAAGAACAGTGGGAGATTCACTTAACCGACATACCCCATATGAGCATACATGAAGTCCGACTTGTAAACCTAGTCGGGAGGTCGTTTGTACTTTCCCAAGGGTAGAACCATGAAGGGAATGATATCACCATGAAAAGGGTCATTTGGTCCGGGGACAGTAACAAAGGAGGTCCCAACATACCTACGGTGGAACGTAGTTTATGAGATCCGGGGCATAACCAGGGCCCTGAACCTACTCAGTGTTCGATACTACTCCCAAAATATATATAGTGATCATAGTATAACATGCATGAATTCATGGGATAGTTAAATCATGATAATCATAAACATACTTGTACATGAACTAGCCATGAAATAAGGCCAGTGAGTTGGCCAAAACATAATTCATGAATCAGAATGTTCATATATACTTGTAGATCATGCATATAGCTTGAAATTTATAAAATCATGATGGGTAATTGAGTAAATCCATATTTTAAAATCATAAGTCATGATGGAGTTGTAAATATAATTAATAGAAAAGTAGATCATAAATCGATTCATCACGGGTCATACATAATTAGGGTTAATTTCAAGAGAATTCAATAATTGATAACAGTATAAATAAATTTAATTACAAAATATAATCAAAACCCGATAGAATACTATAAGGTTCGGAAATTATAAAGCCATTAACAATTATTAGATTTTTATATAAATCTACTTCAAAACCCAATAAATTTTTGATAGAATTTTCATGAAAACATAGAGAATGGGCATGGGTGTGAAAGAAAACACCCTTTTATAGCCTTACATACCTGAATTTAACTTAATCTCACTCTCCCTTGAAAGCCCAAAAGGAATTGAAAAGAATTGAAGAAGGGAACCTTGAATCACCCTTTGATCACCTCTCTAAATTCTTGCATGCATGAATGAGGACTTAGAATAGATTATCTCTCTAAAAACCAACCTTTCATACGCTAAAATGACATAGTTTAGGCGTTAGGACATTTAGAATTTATGAAAAGGCCCTTACTAAATCATAGAAAATAACTGTCGGGTGGTCCTAACAGATGATCTAACGACTCGTCACTAGGGAACATGACTCGTCATGCTGCTCATCAAGCACACTTTCTAACCTTGCCTCCTAGACTTGTGACTGGTCACCCCATGATTTGTTAGGAGTGACCATGAGTCGTGGTCACTAATCGTTGGGTACACTGCCAACCCAATTTCCTTTAATTACTCCCCCTTGACCACAGTTGACCTCACGAGTTGTGAGGATGAACCAAGACTCGTGGTCAGACCTGTGGTGACTTAAATCTCCATTTATTTACTGAACACTTGGCTCTTACCCCACGAGTCGCATAATGAATCATGGGTTGTCCTGATGAGTTTCCCCACAACTCGTCCTTTTCCAGGTGCAAAATTTCCAACTTTCCTCCGCTTCAACTCCCGGGTCGGATCTTTGGTTCCCGGGGTATAACAAAACTGATACCTCAAGCTGAAATTAAGCTGGGACGAAATAAATGAGGGTATTTTGCCATCATATCTATTTTGGCTTCCCACATAGCTCCCTCAACATGTTGGTTCCTCCAAAAAACCTTGACTGTGGCTACTTCTTTCTTTCTTAGCTTATGAACCTGATGATCAAGTATTTCCACCGGAACCTCCTCAAAACTAAGGCTATCTTTCACACCTACAATGTCCACTGGGACAACCAGAGATGGACCACCCAAGCACTTTTATAAAAGTGATACATCGAAAACTAGATGAACTGAAGCTAATTCCAAGGGAAACTCAAACTCATAGGCCACCTTACCGACACGTCTCACAATATGGTACGGGCCAACATAACGGGGACTGAGTTTTCATTTCTTTCCAGATCACATCACTCCCTTTATGGGAGGTACCTATAGAAACACCCAATCATCAACTTCAAACTCCAGCTCCCTTCTCCTCACATCCGCATAGGACTTTTGGCAACTCTGAGTTGTTTTCAACTTATCCCTTATAAGTTGTACTTTCTTCATAGCCTCATGGACTGAATTTGGACCTATCAATGTAATTTCATCGATTTCAAACCAACCAATAGGTAATCTACATCTTCGCCCATAGAGAGCTTCAAATGGAGCCATTTGAATGCTGGAATGATAATTGTTGTTATATGCAAACTCAATGAGAGACAAATGATCATCCCAACTACCCTTAAAATCAATCACACACACTCTCAAAATATCCTTTAGAGCCTGAATAGTCCTCTCCGCCTGTCCATCTGTTTACGAGTGAAATATTGTGCTAAGCTTGACCTGAGTACCAAGTTCCTTCTAAAATGATCTCTAAAACTGGGAGGTAAACTATGTACCTCTATGTGATATGATGGACAAGGGCACTCCATGCAACCGAACTAACTCCCAAATATACAACATAGCATAATCCTCCACTGAATAGGTAGTTTTGACCGGTAGGAAATGAGCTGCCTTAGTCAACTTGCCTACAACCACCCAAATGGAGTCATACTGACAACAAGTGTGAGGAAGCCCTTTAATGAAGTCCATATTGATCTCCTCCTACTTCCAAGTAGGGATACTAATATCTTGGAGCACACCTCCAGGTGTATGATGTTCCACTTTCATCTGTTGACAATTCGGACACTTAGCCACAAATTATTCTATGTACTTCATGCCACTCCACCAATAGACTTCCCTCAAGTCACGGTACATATTGGTGGCACCTGGATGTATAGAATATCTATAACCATCAGCCTCGTGCAACATCTGCTCCCTCAGGTCATCAACACCCAGTACACACAAACGACCCTGATGTCATAGCACCCCATCTCCCCCTTGGGAGAAAACCTCCACCTTCTGATTCCGAACGGCTTCCTTAAATTTTATCAAAATCAGATCCTCGTCTTGTCTATCTTTTAGCTCGGTCAGTAAGGAAGATTCTGACAAATTCTGAAAAATAACACCTCCATCTGTTGAGTCAACAAGATAGTCTCCTAGTAGTGCAAAACGATATACATCCATCATTAATTCTTTCATTTCCTCATCTACATGGGATACACTCTCCATGGAAAGCTAGGTAAGAGCATCTTCCACTACAGTAGCTTTGGTCGGATGATCAACGACACTTATATCATAATCCTTCAAAAGCTCCAACCACCTAAAACGTACTTGATCATATGGGCTTGCCCAATACTTAAACATGCTTGACATGGACTTGAACATTTGAAAACGTGAACATAGACATGGGTAATTTGAAATCATACTTTCTTCATATACATCTGATCATGCTTGAATACATATTTCATAGATCTCAACTTTCATGAACTTTCACGGATGGACATCACAATTTATAAAACTTGAAAACATAATTTATAATCGAAAAAATTTTAAAATATACCCATTAATCATAATTCAACATTAGAAACATGCTTAGATCATATCCATGATTGAAACATAGAGAATTCATATGATGGGTTAAAATCCCAAATTTTATGAATTAAAGAGGAATTGGGCATGGGTGCGGATGGATACGCCCACTCATAGCCTTACATACCTGTAGAAATCTGATTTCACAACTCCCTTGATTGCCCAATGGAAATTTGGGGAAGAACTTCAGGAATTTAGGCTTAATCACCTTTAGGAGCTTCTAAACATGTATGTATGGAAGTGAATAGTCCTAGAATGAACTTATCCCTCTTAAAACACCCTATTCTGAGCATAAAACGACGTAGTTTAGGCTTTAGGAACTTAGAAATGACGGAAAATCCCTTAATAAATTCGCAGGGAAAAAAACACTGCTAGTTCCAATGACGGATTAGACGACTCCTGCGACTGGTGGTCTGTTCTCACTGCTTGCACTGGACATTCACCAACATTGGTCACCACAAGGGACACCAAGACTCGTGGTGTACCCTACAACTCGTGGTGACAACCCACTAGGGACACTGTCAAAAACATTCAACCTTCAACCAACTCTAAACCACGAACCACTCAACGAATCGTGGTGATGAGCATGACTCGTGGTCACACCTGTGGTCACCTCAAAACTCAAAATCTCAACCATGTCCAACCTCCTCCCCACGATTCACTGAATGGCTCGTGGCGCACCCAACAGATCACTAGATTACTCGTCCTGTGACCTGGTGCAGAAAATCTTATTTTCTCCGTGTCAACTCTCAGGTCTGATCTTACTATTTCAGGGTATGACAGTTGACCTAGTGGGCCATATACTCTTCTGGTGCATACCAGCAACACATAATTAGGAGAACAAATGAGTATATCTTGGCTCAAACATGGCCTTAAGCCGATAAGTCCACAATAAATACACCCGCATCAAATCAGCCAACATAATAGTTGCAATATTATCTCATCTTCTATGGGCTGACGAGACTTCCATGCTTTCTAAATCATAATAGAAGGAAGGCAGGCGCACGTATACATATGTACAAGCTGACAAGGTTGCCAACAGATAACATAACTAGGCCCCACATGACCAACAACCTATGTCTAACAAGAACTATAGTCTACAAGCCTCTATATAGTAAGATATTGGTCGGGACAAGGCACCGCCCTACCAAAAAACTGTTCAGTAAAAGACAGAAAAACCTCTAATGTGTGTGTCAACTCCGAAGGAAGGGAGCTGGCAAATCTTCTTAAGTTGAACGACTACTAAGGAGGTCTCGAAATCTATCTGTCTGAATATGCAGACAAGTATGCAGTGCCCATGCGTTGGCGTTAGTATAATATATATTGAATATGTGAAGCAATAAATAGCTAGAACTGAACTAATAATAAGAACTGAATGTAAACAGCTAAAAGAGTCATAAAATAAGCTGAATAATCTGACATGTACAATTTTATGTTAACAAACATTAAGCAAACAAGAACCTAACTTGGCCAGCATAAGCTTGACAGGTACAAATAATCAAACAATAACCTACCTAGATCTAACAAGCCATGGAAAGTACAAACCAATCTATATACCTCTGTCAATACCACTGTAGCCCTGAAGGTATTCTGTAGTTTATCTGAAACTAGCCCTATACAGGAAATCAATGTTATCTTCGTAAATAGCCCCTCAGTCGACTGTAAGTGAGCTCACGAGGTTCCTATATCTGTACTTTGATCCTTTTGGGCCCTTGTAACTATATTTGAGTCTTCTAGTCTCCTGTAACTATATCTGAGCCTTTTGAGTTCCTAGAACTGCAACCCGAGCACACAAGGCTCTAATAAGGGTCTGTAATGCCACTACGGCATAAGAGAAGTCCATAAGTGAATAGACTTCAATATGGCTCTACAGTCCTCGAGTTGGTTCTTCCAAATGTCATATAGCTCCTGTGAGCAATCTGTAGCCCCGTAGGTAGGTATACTTTCACTTAGCCCTTCTAGGCAACATGTACGTGGGCATCTATATGAGTAGCTAGAGGCGTTAGCCTCACGTATAACGGATAACAAGATTCCTACTTAGGGTATCACAAAGTTTATTAGATTTCTAACAATTTAGTCGGTTTTCTGAGCGAACTATATGACAAGCTGTAAGTCGAATAAAGCTATACGGTCACTGACAGTAGGTAGTTAACCTAGCAAGCTACCACCCAATTCGTTAGGCAACCTTGGTGCCACTGACTCGCAGGTAAGACTGTATTACAAAGATTCTAGCCCTGTAGGGGTCAAGGTATGCCAAGACTTGTAGGCGAGCTTTACTGCATATATAGGTGTCAAAACAGAAATTTATATCGTCAAGCTACGCCCTATGTTGTCCAATTTAACAAAGTATGCTCAATAGCTAACCACAAGCCTCTATGGTCTCAGTACAGTAGCAAAACATCACTGGTCCCTCTAGACGACAAATAAATAAATAAAAAATCTCTATGTCGCTTCTAGAGGGAAAAAGTTGAATATAATCAATCCCGGCAAGGGTTACTTCACTATAATGTCAATTCATCTCGTAGCATCGAACCACAACACGTAACCACAAATTACTATGAAGATACAAGTCATTCAACTATATGACGAGAATAACTTGCCAAAAGAGGTTAGCCTTAACATACCTTGGAACGCTGATTCCCACGTTAGTTGAAAACCTTCCTTCAGTATATACTTCAAGCTTCTTAAGGTTCAACTCACAAATCACAAGAATCAAATGATTTTTATCCTAGATAACTCGGCAACAACCTTATAAAATCAACAAAGAACACAACAAACAATTAGCCCAAAGGTCAATCAATTTATCTATAAGCAACCTGTACGAACGATATATATGGTGTATCTAAACATGGGATTTCTACTAATAGAATATGAATCCCGATAAGGGATACATATATAAACTCAAGACAACAAATATAGTAATAATCTTTATATTCGGGGCATCATCTATCCCTCTGATAACTTTTTCAACTAAACCCAAGGAACTATACGATAAGACTCTGATCATAGACAAACCTCTTCCCTAGGGTTCATACATACTAAATCTTAGATCCCATGAACATAGTAATCACGTCAACACATATAGACCAAAAAGACAACCACTCATTTCCCTGTAGGCCCTTCATATGAAGCCACAACCACAATATATATGTATATGTACCAATGGTATGTTCAACTTACATATTTATTTGCATTAGTGCTTAACGCATTTAATTTTCAACTAACAAACATTACATCCTTATATAGTATTCACATAATTAGTACCTTAAAATGTCATTTACTTTTATTACAATTAATCATCATTATCTCACCATTTCTTAAACATGGATACAATATGAATTATGCAGTGTCAACACAATATCACTACTACCAACCATGAATTCATCACAAGGAATAATACTAACATCAATTGAGGCATTTATAGACAACTCTCCGGTAGCATAGCAGACACAACTTTTAAAACTCAAGAATCATGCCAAAGAAAAAGAAATAACACCCACATACGTTAGCACTCACGTTTTGATAGAGACCCTACTCACACACCCATTGTAACTCGGGAATCTACTATCACAACTCGAACGCAAACCTAAATCGTAACACGGGACAAGGAGCCTCGAGAGACTCCAAGACGACCCATGGCATAAACATTCGTCTAACTCCATATACTTAAGAGGAAAAATAACCATAACATAACATAAGATGATAAGCAAAACATACTAAAAACATAACAGCTGAGTACCACAATTATTCTGAAAGCCTCTATTGTATCAGATAGGTTGATGGGACAACATCCCCAACTAACTCAGCAACACTAAAACAAAAAGAAACATCACTATATGAAACATATGGTCCTCGAAAAATAAGGACTCACCAAAAGGCTGGATGCTAAACTCTGAAATAAACTACTGACGAGGCTGAGCCTGAGAGCCAGGTCCTGTATCATGAAACGATACAGCATAGAATATGCGGTCAATACGTGAAATGTACCGAGTATGAAAGGTAAATAAAACAGAAGTTTAAAATACATTAAAACACATAAATGATCATAAGAGTAGGTAAACATGCTCGTAACATAAACATCTTAAGATAACATAAGGATCAAGGTTTTCAAATCGTTCATAAACCATTCATTATCATAGTCATGAGAGAAACTTTATTAAATCATCACTTGAGCCAAATAACATAAAAATATCTATACATAAAACATGTGGAACAATGGGAGATTCTTATAATTGACATACCCATAGGAGCACATATATTGCCCAACCCGTAAATCCCTAGTCGGGAGGGTGTTCGTACCTTGCCAAGGTTAGAACCATGAAGGGCGCCATATCACACATGAAAGGGAACATTTGGGCAAGGAGAAAATCACAAAGGAGGTCCCATCATGTCCTACGGTGTTATACCTAGAAGCCCAAAGATCTTACCTGGGAGTTGAAATAAAGAAAAACTGAAATTCTACACTAGGTCACATAACGGTTCGTTAGGTGACCCGTGAGCAGAGACCACGAGTCGTGAAGTGACTCGTGTTCAAGCAAGGAATTGGCAAGGCCTGGGGAAGACCACAGGTGTGAACACGATTCGCGTCCAGACCACACGACTCGTGAGGTCACCCATGGCCTAGACTGGGTGCTTGGCTAGTAGTTTTGGGCAGTGGGTATCACGGGTGGTGACCATGAGTCGTTGTCAGCCACCAAAATTCGTGGGGTCCCTCGTGGGTTCCCCTTATGATTTTGGGCAGTATACATCATGAATCAAGTCCGCGAGTCGTGTCCAGTGGGGATAAATCATTGGGTCCCTCGTTGGGACCCCCTAGCAGTTAATTTTCAGCGAATTAGTAAGGGCCTTTTCATAATTCCTAAGCTCCTAAAGCTTAAAATACATCATTTTAGCCTATGAAGGGTGGGTTTTAGAGGGTAAAAACTATCCTAAGTTTTCTTTCATGCATGCAAGAGAATAGAGAGGTGATCAAAGGGTGATTCAAGGTTTTATTCTTAAATTCCTTTCAATTCCTTTTAGGGAATTCAAGGGAGAGTAAGATTCAGCTATCTTCAGGTATTTAAGGATACAAATGGGTGCTTCCGTTAACACCCATGCCCAATCTGTACGAATTTAAGAAAAATCTATCGAAAATCTATTTGGGTTTTGAAATTGAATTTGATGAAAACCTAATAATTCACTAGTGGGAGTTTATGTTTTATGAATCTCATTATATTCTAT
>JACEIK010000421.1:338411-352664 GCA_018107945.1 Datura stramonium | reverse complement strand
TTTGACGGCGTAATCGATCAAAAATTATCAATATCTCTCATACCCTCTCTGTTTTTCGCGACTTCACTGGAAGTTATTTGATTAAAAAGAATTAAACCGAAGTTGGGGGCATATATATAATGGGGACTATAAGCCGCATTCAAGGAATGCGATTTATAAGTCGCATTTTTCCTTGCGACACGCTGACTTGGCGCTTGTCCGATCTTTCCCCGGGCCTTTTTCTAGCATGTATGGCATTCAAATAGCTTAACCAACGCGCGAATAGGCCATCTAGTTGCCGGAAATCTTACGGGGTGTAACAGTGGGGCATGGCCATAAGTAGTGGTCACCTCCGTGGGGATCCCATTTCCCAAATTTCCAACTCTTCACCTAGACCTCTCCATGAGTCATATCACGACTTGTGGGATAAACCAACGGGTCACCTCACTACTTGTTCTATTCCTGATGCCAGATTTTAAGTTTTTCTCCCTTTCAACTCCCGAGTCTGATCTTTTGGCTTCCGAGGTATAATAATATCTCCCCCTTGGGAACACTCATCCTTGGATGTTGGATAACATACAAAAAAGAGACATGCAATCATCATATTCAAACACTGACCATTTAAACCGAAAACTGACGGAATGACTACCTCCGATTCAAACTACATAACTGGACTGAATTCACGAATCATACACACATCCATATACATAAAAGAAACTTGGGCGTATGAACTGAACATGAAAACTAAATAGAGTTTTAGGTCAATATTGATACATCAAGCTGGAACTGAGTCGGTAGAGAATAAATGTGGGTATTTAGCCATCATATTCGCTTCGGCTTCCCATGTAGCTCCTTCAACATGTTGATTCCTCCATAACACTTAACTGGAGAAAATTCCTTGTTCCTTAGCCTTCGAACCTGATGATCCAGTATTTCCACCGGAAACTCCTCATAACTAAGGCTGTCTCTCACACCAACACTGCCAACCGGGACAAATAGAGCTGGATCACCCAAACACTTCATTAATAGGAACAAAAGCTAATTCTGAGGGTCACTCCAATTTATATGCCAGCTTGACAACACATCACACAATCTGGTATGGGCCGATGTTCCCTCTCTTTCCGAACCTCATCACTCCCTTCATGGGAGACACCTTCAGAAATACCCAATCATCAACTTCAGATTCTAATTATGTCCAACTCACGTCGATGTAGGACTTTTGGCGACTCTATGCAGTTACCAACCTTTTCCTTATCAACTGAACCTTCTCCATCGCCTCATGAACCGAATCGGGTCCTATCATCGCTGCTTTGCCAACATCAAACCATCCAATGGGCGATCTACACCTCCGACCATAGAGGGCCTCGAATGGCGCCATCTGAATGCTGGAATGATAGCTATTATTGTAGGCAAACTCAATAAGGGGAAATGCTCATCCCAACTACCTATGAAGTCGATTACGCATGCTCTCAACATGTCCTTAAATGTCTGAATTGTCTATTCTGCTTGACCATCCATTTGTGGGTTAAATGCAGTGTTGAGCTTAACTTGAGTACCGAGCCCCTTTTGAAATTACATCCAAAATTGAGAGGTAAATTGACTACCTATGTCTGAAATGGTAGATAAGGGAACTCCATTCAATTAGACTAGCTCCCGGATATATAGTTTAGCATAATCCTCCGCCGAATCCATTGTTCTGACCGGTAAAAAATGAGCGGCCTTGGTCAACCTATCTACCACAACTCAGATGGAGTCATATTGCCGGCGAGTACGAGGTAAAACTGTGATGAAGTCCATATTGATCTCTTCCCACTTCCAAGTAGGAATACTGATATCATGAAGCACACTTCCCAATCTTTCATGCTCAACCTTTACTTGTTGACAGTTCGGACACTTAGCTACGAATTCTGCGATATCCTTCTTTATGCCGTTCCACCAATAGATTTCCTGTAAGTCACAGTACATCTTGGTGGCACCTAGATTGATAGAATACATCGTTCCGTGAGCCTCGTGCAACATCTGGCTTCTCAAATCATCAACATCTGGAACACATAAGAGATCCTGGTATCGAAGTACCCCATCTCCCCCTTTGGAGAAGACCTCTACCATCTGATTCTGCACGACTTCCTTTAACTTTACCAAAATAGGGTCCTCATCTTGCCTAGACTTTACATCAGTCACCAATGATGATTCTGATCCATTCTGAACAACCACAACGTGATTGGTCAAGTCAACCAACCTGACTCCCATCCTTTCGAGTCGATGCACATCCTTCACCAGCTCCTTCTTCCCTTCATCCATATGAGCCACACTCTCCATGGAGAGTCTACTAACTGCATCCTCTACTACTTTGGCTTTACCCGGATGGTAAAGCACACTCATATCATAATCCTTGAGTAGCTCCAACTACCTCCTTTGCCGAAGATTGAGTTCCTTCTAGGTACACACATATTGCAAGCTCTTGTGGTTCGTAAACACATCCACATGGACCCTATACAAATAATGCCTCCATATCTTCAATGCGAATACCACCGCAGCCAATTCAAGATCATGGGTCGAGTAATTCTTCTCATGAACCTTCAACAGTCTAGAGGCGTATGTTATAACTTTCCCGTGTTGCATCAATACACACCCAAGTCTGATCCTTGAAGCATAACAATACACCACGAACCCATCAGTACCCTTCGGTAGAGTTAACATCGGTCGAGTCTTCAACTCTTGGAAGCTCTTCTCACAAGCCTCCAACCATTGGAATTTCACCTTCTTCTGGGTCAATTTGGTCAAAGATGCTGCAATCGATGAGAAAAACCTTCAACAAATCTCCGATAATAGCGAGCTAAACCCAAAAAACTCTAGATATAGGAAGGATTCACCGGTCTTGGCCAATTCTTCACCACTTTTATTTTCTGCGAATCCTCCTTTATGCCCTCACTGGATACCACATGGTCCAAAAATGCTATAGAGTTTAAGAAAAACTCGCACTTGCTGAATTTGGCATATAATTGGCGATTCTTAAGGGTTTGTAGCACCACTCTAAAATGAGAGGCATGCTTGTGCTCACTCCGGGAGTATACAGGATGTCATCTATAAACACAATCACGAACATATTAAAGTATGGGTTGAACATCCTACTCATCAAGTCCATAAAAACTGTAGGAGTATTCGTTAGTCCAAAATACATAACTACAAACTAATAATGACCATACCGCGTCCTAAAGGCTATCTTCGGGATATTGCTCTGCCGAACTCTGAGCTAATGGTACCCGAATCTGAGATCTATATTCGAAAAACATTTGGCACCTTAAAGCTGGTAAAATAAATCATCAATCCTTGGCAGAGGATATCTATTCTTGAAGGTTGCTTTGTTCAATTGTTTATAATCAATACACATGCAAAGAGAATCATCTTTCTTTCGAACAAAGAGAACTGGAGCACTCTATGGAGACTTTCTCGGTCTAATGAAACCCTTATCTAACAGGTACTTCATCTATTCCTTCAACTCCTTTAGCTTGGATGGAGCCATTTTGTAAGAAGGGATAGATATAGGTTGCATGTCAGGATAAGGTCAATACCAAAATCAATTCCTTCTTGGGAGGAACACCCGATAAATCATTAGGGAATACTTCTGGTTACCCACGCACAACCAGAACTGTCTAGATAGTCGGGGTCTCGGACTCAATATCCTTAACCCTAATAAGAAGATACATACAACGCTTGGAAATCATCTTCCTGGCCTTAAGATAGGAAATAAAATGACCTACAAGCACAACTGAAGTACCCTTCTACTCTAGGAATGGTTTACCTGGAAATCTGAACTTTACTCCCGAGTTCTACAATTAATAGAAGCATAACACACGTACAACCCATCCATACCAAGAATAATATCTAAGTCAGTCATGGATAACTCTAAAAGGTGTACGGAGGTGACATTATGTAATATAATGATTAGCAAACCTCTATACACTCGCCTAGCTACAACCAAATCACAATGGGAGTAGAAACTAAAAATTGTTCTGACAGAGATTCAGGACTAACTCCAAAGCTACTAGCAATATAAGGTGTCACAAAGGAAAAAGTAGCCCCTAGATCTAAAAAAGCATAAGCATCAAGGTGAAACACTCGTAACATACCAGTAACCACATTCGGTGAAATCTCCTGCTCCTGACAGGTCGCAAGGGCTTAGAACCTGTTCTGTCGTTGGCTTCCAACTGAACTAGATGAGGCATCCTGCTGGGAGGGACGTTCTGCGGGAGCAGCTGAACTAGAGGATTGCATACGGGCTCCGCCGTCCCCTGATCTGGCCGAAGGGCAATCCCTGAGTTTGTTTCCGGGTTTGCCACACTCGAAACAAGCGTCTGAGCCAACTAGGCCCCTCCCTAGGTGATTCTTGCCGCACCTTGAACACGCTGGGAAAGTGTGCTTTACCTGCATGCTACCCTTGCCCCTCGATTCTGAAGCCCTGCTCCTCCGATCCCCTCGTGATATAGATGGAGTACTAGCTGATGATGGTGCTAGAGCAAAACACCTGTGATGAGACTGTTGGCGCTGTCCACCCCCCGATCTAGGTTGAGAAATTCCATAATTGTCTGTCCTGGCCCTCTTGGCCTCTCTCTTCTTCCGATACACTGACTCCATCTACTGGGCATGCTACACTATGCGGGGAAAATCTATATCTTGATGCAACATGGTGATCCTACAGTCATTATCCAGGTTGTTCGCCACTCCATGCATAAATCGGCTCACTAGAGCCCATGAGTCTTCCACTAACTCTGGTGCATACATGGATAAGCGGGTGAACTCCAGAGTGTACTCCTGAAACGACATATCACCCAACTTCAGATTTACAAACTCGGCCACCTTCAGTTCCCTCATCTTGCGAGGGAGGAACCAATCCAGAAAGGCTGCATGAAACTTTTCCGAAGTGACAGGGCCTGCTCTGGCGGCCCTACTATCTCTCCATTGCCGGAACCAGATATGTGCGACCCCTTTCAGCTGATACGAGGCCAATTCTGCACATTTAACCCCATTCACCCCCATGACCCGGGTGATCTTCACAATCTCGTCAATAAACTCATGCGGGTCCTCATCTGATTTTAACCTAAGGAACTTTGACGGGTTCATTCTCAAAAAGACCCTGACTCGAGCCGCTGCTGCATTGCCATTTTGCGGAACATGCGCAACTGCTTGCTAATTGACGTGAGGGGTGAAAGCCTACGCGAGCATCTAAATAGCTGCTTGAAACTCAGCATGGGCAACTGGCTTCGGTGCTTGGTGCTCCTGAACTGGTGGGGCCTGCTGGTGCCTATTCCCGTTGCCATCCTTGTGGCCGTCCCCGTTTCCATTCCTCCTACCGTTCATTCTTCGGGGAGCCATAATTCTGCAATCGCGAATAACACCAACTAGAAAGATAGGAAGATATTTCATCGCACAACATAGATCATGAAAGAAGGGAACATTTCTGAAACGTCTCGTAGCCTCTTCGTCATAAGTGACGCACTTCACACCCATGAAAAGACTCTACTTAATACAGGTTTCAGACACCCTAGGACACTTCAAACCTATGGCTCTGATACCGATTTTGTCATGACCCAAATGCAGACCCGAATCATAACACGGGACAAGAAGCCCCCAGAGACTCCAAGTCGACTTATGGCATGAACATTCGTCTAACTCCATATCATTAAGAGGAAACATAACCATAACATAATATAGCATGATAAGCGGAACGTACTAAATACATAACAGCTAAGTACTACTATTAGTCTGAAAGCGTCTATCGTATCAGATGGGTTGATGGGACAACATTCCCAACTAACCCGAAAAAACTAAAACAAAAAGGAATATCACTATCTGAAGCATATGGTCCTCAGAAAATGAGGACTCACCAAAAGGCTGGATGCTAAACTCTGAAATGGACTACTGATAGGGCTGAGCATGAGAGTCAGGTCGTGTATCATGAAACGATACAACATAGAGTATGCGGTCAGTACGTGAAATGTACCGAGTATGCAATGTAAATAAAATGGACGTTTGAAATATATTAAAGCACATAATGATCAAAAGAGTAGGACAACATGCTCGTAATATAAGTATCATAAGATAACATAAGGCTCAAGGTTTTCAAATCATTCATAAATCATTCATTATCATAGTCATGAGAGAAACTTTATTAAATCCTCACTTGAGCCAAATAACATAAACATATCAGGGAGACTTACTTGTAAATCCCTAGCGGGAGGGTGTTCATACCTTGCCAAGGATAGAACCATGAAGGGCGTGATATCACACATTAAAGGGACCATTTGGGAAAGGGGATAGTCACAAAGGAGGTCCCATCATGTTTCTATGGTGGCACATAGTTCTAAGATTCGGAGCAAAACCTGGGCCCCGAACCTACTAGGTGTTAAATACTACTCCCAAAACATATATAATGCTCATAGGATAATATGCTTTAGATTAATGGTCTAGTTAAATCATGATAATCATAAGCATGCTTGTAAATACGTGACTATCCATGAGGGTAAAGCCCGTGAGTTGGCTAAAACATAATCAGTAAAATCATGAGGTTCATGCATACTTATTGATCACCCATAGGCTTTGTAAATCATAAATTCAAAATGGGCATTTGAATACATGTATATTAAGATTCATAAATCATGATAGGTTTATGAATATCAATTATAGNCAATTATAGTAGTAGAGATCATAACTCAATTTATCATAGGACATGCCTAATTAGGCATAATTTAGTAGAAATCAAAATCAATGAATTTATAATCGAATTAGTTGTAAAGTCTAATCATAATTCATAAAATATAGTGAAAATCATGAAAAATAATAACCCATGGATAGATCATTAAAATTCTACAAGATTTAGTACAAAATCCCATAAGAATTTTGAACAAATCTTCATGAATTAGGAGGGAATTGGCATGGGTGTGGACAAAAACACCCACTCATAATCCTACATACCTAATTATGGTTGATTCTAACACTTTCTTAAATTCCCAAGAAGAAATTTAAGAAAGACCTTGAAGGATTTCCTTGATCACCTCTCTAGATTATCACTCTTGCATGCATGAATATGAAAATGGCCTAAAATAAACTTAACCCCTTTAAAAGTCATTATTCATAACTTAAAATGACGTAGTATAGGCCTTGGGATCTTAGGAGATACGGAAAAATCCTTAATAAATTCGCAGAAAATAACTGTCAGATGGTCCCAACGAGGGACCCAACGACTCGTCCTCTATGGCCACGGCTCGTGCTTTGATCCATGATGTACACTGCTCAACAAGTCACCTGGCTCATAATGGAAGACTTCACGACTCGTTACTAGGTGACCACGACTCATGGTCAGCACTTGTGGTGTACACTGTCTCAATACCAAGAATTCTTCAGTTAGCCGACCACGACCCTCCCAACGAATCATGGTGACTTACCACGACTCATGGGGTCATCCCGTCAAGTATACAGTCTCTATTTTCCACTTTATTCAAACACCACTCCCCACGACTGACCTAATGGCTCGTGGGGCTTGACTACGAGTTGTGGTCACCTCCGTGGGGATCTCATTGCCCAAATTTCCAACTCTTTCACCTGGACCTCACCACGAGTCATGTCACGACTCGTGGGCTGAACCAACGGGTCACCTCACGACTCGTTCTGTGTTTGATGCCAGATTTTAAGTTTTTTTTTTCATTTCAACTCTCAGGTCTGATCTTTGAGCTTTTGGGGTATAACATCTACATGACGAAAGCACCATTAAACTAGCGAAACATCAACGCACCCTAGCTCTGAAAAATACCAATTTTCTTTTATGTTGGAGAGCGTTCTCCACTCTTTCCAACTAGTTCTGGGGAAATTTCTTCGGCTTCTTATGTTGTGTAGTATACAAGAATAGTGATTCAGTATTAAAAAAAAAAGGAGATGATGGAACCCTGCAATTGGATGTAGAAGTGGAGAGAAAAAACGTGAACATGTTGTTATTCAAAAAGTAACATGGGTCCAACCATTAATCTCGTATATGCCAGGAACAACTACATGCAACACTTTCTTGTTAACAATATTAGTATTGAAATCCAGCATCTCATATAGTTTCTCAACCATCACATAATTCCATCTAGCACCATAATAATTTAGCCTTTGAAAGTGAACTTCATCAAAGAAAACACATCCCTCTTCAAGCATCTCTTTCTAAACCATGTCTGTTTTTTTTTCAAACACTCTCTCTATGTAGCTGCTAGTAGAATCTATATATAGCTAGGTATTCTATATAGAATGGGGTTGGGATCACTTTGGCCGACTAAAGAAAAAAGATAACTCACAATATTAATTACTAATTAATTTGGAGGATTCTTTAACTACATTAGTTAGGGAACAACAGATTAAAAAATTTTAATTATGTTATTTCCACTTCTTACACCTCCACGTGGAAGTGTTTTCCAACACCATATCATATAATTCATTCACTTGGATAGGTTCATGTCACGTATGCACTCTGATATAACATATATCTGTGGTGAAGCGCGTATAACTTTTTACCCCAAACATAGATTGACAATCAATTTATTTTGTCAGGTCGTACCATTTCTAACTTATTATAAATCAGGAGATATGATCGTCTCAAGTTAGATCATATACAAGACTTATTAAAAATATTTTCCCTAATAAACAGTGAGCTCGATTTTTGTTACCAAGCTCTCTTTGGCTTAAAACTTCAATTTAATTCTTAATCACCTCCATTAATCGATTTCATAATTTTATCACCCATTTAGAATTTCATTCTCCCTACACTTTTATAACAAAAAGTCCATATTCTTAAATTCCACAACATAACATACAAACATTAAATAATCATTACAAATTTTTCGGTGTATAACCTCTTATCAATTTCATAACTATCGATAATGTTATACTGCTTTGGTTATGTAAATTAGTGGATATTTCAAATGTTATACACCTGCTATCCTTTTTATTTAATATTCTGAAATTCAAAAAGTTTAGAATAATCATGGATCAAAACCAGCCTCGAAGAAAAATCAAACAGTACTAAGCTCAACATACTTTCCGACTGGATCACTTGCATCATTAACAAATAGAATTAAACAACATCCAAGATTAGGATCCCAAATGTAAGAACAAGTGCAAAAAGTGTCATTAATTTCTACATCTCCAATAGTAGAAGTATAATAACAAAGGTCTCATTTCTACATCTCCTATAAAAGAAGAAAGAGAACAATTACAATAAGTGCAAAGGCATTCTACCACTTCAGTAGTAGAAGCAGTAACAGAACAAGTACAAATAACCTTTTATCTTTTTATCTTTTCTACAACACAAGTCATTCCAGAAAAAGTGCAGCAAATGTTATATGATTCTACTACTCAAGAAACAAATGAACAATCTGAGGAACAATGTAAGAATATATAGATTCTCATAGTTTCTTCTAGCATTAGTAATTTGATAATCTCTGTTTTGTGATTATTATAGGTCCTTCCAATGAAAAGAAGAAAAAGTGGTTCATCAAAAATATAAAGTGTATATGGACGGATAGAAGCGCAAATCAATTGTGTTACATAAGTACAACCAAGCTATTTGTCCTACTGAAGCAATTGTAGCAGAGTTAGGTAGCTTCCTCGATACATTGACGAGGAATTGAACTTTTCTCTCTATTAATATATTTGATTGGAGGAAAGTGTACAAAAAATCAAAAGATAATATATGAAAATATATCAAGCTATGATGTTCTAAATGTTTCAATATTTAGTTTGAAATATTTTCATATGTTCTGGATTATTCTAACTGTACCAAATTGTAGAAAAAAATATGAGATTCTTGAGACCTGCAAGAGTTTCACAATTTGAATTTAGGGATCTCCTAAAGTACTAAAACTTCCAGAAATCCCAGGTAAGATATATATCATGGTCAATCACTGAAATCCAAAGATATCTGATTCATACCTTTAATCTTTTATTTCCTTGGTTTATATTATATCACTAACAGGAAATATCCAAAAATAACATAGAGAATTGAAAAGATTTAAGATATCCGACATTGTTAGCAAAATAACTTTTTCTATAATCCATGAGGTTTGGTGTTTTTAGTTAATTTTCATTTACTATTTATGAATCAGTGATCCTTAATTAGAAAGCATTTTATGTCAACCTTTATTTAACTAGGAAAAAAGATGGAAAGTACTCATGCGCTGACAAATAAGGACATCATTGTGACTACAAGTAGAAGTAAATCTAATCGAGTATACAAAGACTCAAATGAAGATACTATCAGTAAAATAGTATGAAATTTTCTAATCTAAAATGTATTGAGATCATTTATTTATTTTTTTACTATTGAATAAATTTGATTATTTGAACTCTCTACCCTTGAATATGTTTTGTGGGGTGAAATGGAAAAAATAGAAACTCAACAAAATAAAGATGACAGTCAATCAGTTGGAAGTATTTGCATCAGTTATAGGGCCTGAACATCCGGACACACATGATTGTATGGATGTGGAATTACCAAAACTCTTTTAAAAGGGAAAGTGGGAGATTCTGGACCACTGATAGATGATACTAAAGAAATGATGCAGCAAAAATTAAGAAAATGAAAGACAAGATGCAACAAAAAATTCAAGAAAAGTTTGACACCCAAAGGGATACCATGGAACAAGATATTATAATGAATATTATTTCACAGCTTCAGCATCTAAACATAGAATTATGATTTCATCCTAGCATGTCGAGTTTTGGTGTTCGTTTCTTGGTAGAAGCTGTAAATCAACTAAACAATCAGCCATCTATTGATAGTAATAATCAAGGTCAATACTTATTTCAAATGTTATGCCTCTTCTCTCCTCCTTCTTCTTCTTCTTCTTTTTCTTCCTCTTTTTCCTCACATCCTTCTTCCTTTTTGCTTCTTCTTCAACCACTATTCATTCTCTGTTCAATTCTCTTAGTTTTATGTCTCAAGAAACTGAGTAATTTTAATTTACGAATGCCACCCATTTCATAATTTCACTTATTTTCTCTATTAATTTATTTTTTCATGGTTATTGATCTATTTTTTTAATTGGTTGGAAGGAATAGAGAGCCTGATTGGAGGTTGAAGAATGAATTTAATTTTTCTATCCTTTTAGATTGGAATAATTTTTTTCTCATTAGTGGTTGTAACTTGAAAATTATGATGGAACTGTACTAGTGTTGGTTGTAGTTGTTAAAAAATTTCAGTTCGAATTTTGCTGGAAAAAGTTTTGAATGTTATGTTAGTGGGAGTTATTTTGTGCTAGAAATAGTACACTAATCTAGAAGAAAATTATTTAACAAACAGTCTTCAAAAGTCTTTTATCATACTTATTGTTATGTTAATAACTATTTCTAATTCTTTCCTACACCAATATGACATTTGTCTTTAGGGTCTAAAGAACAAAGAAACATGTGTATTACACTTGATTTATTTTGCTTGGACCTTGTTATGGATTAACTTGAAAAATTGGTATGTCTTCCCAATACATACCTTTTCCTAGTGGTATTAGTGTTTGGAAGTATAACAACACCTGACTCAAAAATTCAGTAATTTATCTCCTTGAAAGGGTTAAAATAGTTGATATAGTGAGTTGGTGAAGTTTATAAAAAATGAGTTGATCAACATTTCTAGGTAAATTCAAAGTTGATTATTCTTATGTGCAGACATGGTTAAATTCAGTAGTGGTGCAATAACATGGAGATGTGTTCTAGGAGAGATTGATGGGTAAAAGTAACTATTGCGGTATTTTATATAATTGTAGTTCTTTGCTGAGTCTACACGACTAATTACTCAATAATCTTTGATGCTCTTGCAGATCATCACAATACCTGTGATGCTGAATTCTTGTACTTGATTATACTCTTCTTAACAGGTTGTTCTTTCTTCCATCTCTTCATAATTAATTAGCTTTTGAGTTTGATAAACATATTGTACATATACTAGAGCTCTAATCAGATTAGATGACAACTTTCTTCAAATCTTTGTTTTATATACCGACCAAATTCTTTGCCCTTTGATCTTGAATTTAGGATCCTTCCCCTAATCAAATTGGTATAATTTTGTGTCATGCTTGTACAATGACATTATTTTCCTCCTTTTTAGGTATTGAAAATGAAAAAAGGAAAGAGGAAAGCAGTGTAGACCTTACTTGAGAAGATTTTTGAATGTTGCAGAAAAATTTAGAGTACTAGGTATTTTTTATTATACATGATTTTGATCCAACTCTTGAAAAATTAATCATGCATCCGGATTGTTCGACAATAATCTGAATAATAAATGTTCATGAAAAAAATTCATTTTATAATTTTATATAATTTGTATTGCGTTGTAATTTACTTACAAATAGGGTGGTTATTTTGCTAGACCAGACTGTTACTTTAATTAAAATAGAGCTGTTATTTTAATTAAATCAAGATTGTTGCAATAGCCTAACATACTATTGCTTTAACCTAAAAAATCGTTACAATAAGACCTAAGTAAAACAGGTCAAGTGTTGTAATAGGTCTTGTAAACCAATATAATATGTTGGAAAACCATTGCAAAAAGTTATAATATTTGTAGTAATTTCTTTATTAAGTGTTGCAATTGGCACATACACCCATTGCATAAAGATTTATTGAAATGTTTCATAACCATTCCAATCTACAAACAAAGTGTGGTATCACATACAATGAGTAACCTTTGCTATAACTGCATATATAACAATAGTTTTGCAAATCGTTGCTATAACTGCATCTATAACAACAGTTTTGCAAATCGTTGATAAACCGTTGCGGTAGATATATTGCCACGCAATTTAATGTCACACATGGCAATCCATTGTCATAGATCTATAGGAATGGTTTATAAATCTATTTGCAACGGTTTTAGATGCGTTTCCATAAGTCGATTTTCCAGTGGCGACAATATATATATATATATGTATGTATGTATGTATCACTGATTAAAAGTATAGTAAGTTAATGGAAATAACCTAAAGATTAATCTCCTCAATTTTAAATTCTAAATCAGTCTTTTTATAGTAGTGCACCTATCATCATAAAATTTTAGATCATTCCTAAATCAAGTGTAAAAACACTAATTTTTATAGGCTAAAACAAGTACATTATGCACCAAAAATTCCATGTAAGTCGATGATCAATTATTGTGACTAATCAAAAAAGAATAAATCACTTAGGATATGTTGAAATAGATAAGATTCTTCTATTTTAAAAATCTTTGGTTCTTTGAGCCTTGGTCAAGTCAGTAAGAATAGAATTTTATGTAGTTATACCATAAAAAATAAAACCTAAGAAATGATGGTTTGATTTAAAGATAAATATAACTAGACAAAGAAATCATGAAAGTAATAAAAATAAAAATAAAAATAGAGAAATGATCGCAAACAAAAAGGAAAGAGTATATTGATTATGTCAAGATTCTCTCCAACATATATGATAGCCATAAAGAAAGAATAAAATAGAGAACTAAGTTTTCTTTTATTTGTAGTTGTGGAAGTCTAAATCTAATTAATCTTAGGCATATTTGTACGCTCGCTTTTCGTATTTTGCTAATGTTTATCTTTATTTTGAGAAGTATATTAACCTATAATTCCACGTTTTGATAGAAAACTCTTGATAGTGAGAAAATTAACGTGATTAGATATTTTATTAGAAAATATGGTGGAAATCAACTCGAAGTAAGCTAACAAGGAAGGTTCTGAGCATTAGAGCAATGCTGGATGAATTTTAAGGTAAAATCAATTTGGTGATGTTGTTGGTGCCCATCCACATAGCCAAAACTTGAGAAGAAGTCCAGTGGAGCAGGTCGGCGCAATAGTTGACATCCTACGTTAGAGGCCAAACTTCAGAAGAAATCAAAGGATGTAGTTTGGTGCCATAGCTGGCGCACCGCGCCAGAAGACACCCTGGGATAATTTTTTTTAATTTTTTCAATCCGGAACCAAGTATATATATATATATATGGACTCCCTCAGGACAATTTTAGGAGGTCACTAATTAGCAAGCATCGGGTGGAGAAAGAGATTTCACTATTTGGTTTTTTTCTTCTTTATTTCCTTATTTATTACTTTGCATGAACACACCCAATTCTTGTGTTTTTGCATAAATATGAGTGGCAAAAAACTCTTCTTTTGGTTTATGACTAAAAGAATAAATATTTAGTGGATGATTGACTTGATGAATTAGTTTATTAAATCGGTTTTCTTATATTCTTGCCTTTACTATTTTGATGATTGACCCACCATTGAT
>JACEIK010000421.1:301605-314979 GCA_018107945.1 Datura stramonium | reverse complement strand
CATCCCGATCTAGTTAATATTTCATCTATACCGCACCTCTAGTATTTCGTACTATTGTCAACAACTTAGCTGATATTTTGCTCTTTATTCGTTAAATCAATTTGTGTAATTCTCTGTAAAGTTCAAACCCACCATTTTTCTCATTTTAATGTTAAATTTATATGGTGCACGCCAAAATCAATTTCTTGATCGACACTTAAATGCATCACTCCCTAGTCCTCGTGGGATTCGACCCCGACACTCATCGGGTTACTAGTTTTGATACGATGATCATGTATTTTATTTGATTTAAGAATATATTTCTGACGTTATCATTGTGTCACACAACGAGTCATTGTGACCACCCATCGTGTCAAGTCAGGGATTTTAATAATTTCTCCAGAGGAGGTAAAGATTTGAGATAATGACCCATTGGGTCTACCAACGAGTCGTTGTATTGCCGTTTGTCAGGACTCCTAGAATTCTTATCCAATGACCACGGGAGGAACCAATCACCCGTTGGTTCATCCAACGATTCATGGTCCCATTCGTTTCAATCCTAGGCCTCAGGACCAACGACTGGTCCAAACGAGTCATGGTTTCAATCAAGGATTCATTAAGTGACCCATTGCCCTTGTCGGCAGTTTTCCCAGATTTTTCCCTAGGGATATTTTTGTAGTTTCTCACCTTTTCAATCCCAAAACTATGTAGTTTTGGGTTATTAATAAGAAATTTAGAGGGGTAATCGATGATTACTTCACCTCTCTCATTCCCTCAGAAAATTCAGCTCGTAAAACTTCTCTAGAAAACACTCAGAGCAAGAACAAGGGAAGTTAGTTTCTTCTAAGATTCTCAAGGGACTTCTCTAGAAATTATTCACTAGGTATGTGGGAATTCGACAAGGAAATTCTTCTTCCTTTGTGTCCCCAAAACCCTCTCTAAATTTTCTATCAATTATAGCCCTGTGGTTTGGAAATGTCGAAGGATTCCAGAAAGAATTCTATATTTCAAGTGGAATATTATTCATAATATTAGCTGCTATATTTATCCCAATTTCTAGAAATTTTGTGGTACTAGCATCTCGTAGAATGATTTAGCCCTAGTTTCTCTTTTCAGTAAATTAGGATCTTCCATGTTGGACTAGTCTTCCCTGTGGCTTGATTCTATTCGATTTGGGATTCCCTTGTTGTTAAAATAAGTTTAAAACTTAGTAAATTGCATGCTAGTCCAGCTTTAGTTAGAATATCAGTGTACTCTGTATTATTCAGAAATGTCAGCTGATCAGTTTGACTAGTGTCTTTTTCTTGAGGTGTCAGTGGTGCCTCCCAGTTATTAGTCATTAGACCTAGATATCATATATTAGATTTTAGTGGTTCTTTGGACGGTTATGACACTTCTAGATAAAAAACTCTAACAAGTCTTAGGACCCGAAACTTCAGATTTCATTTTGTTCTTTAAACGGTTATGACTCTTCCAGATAAGCAGTTATGGCCAATCTTAGAACACCAGTTACAGAATCCGGTCTGATAAGACTCTCAGGGTACTTCCAGATAGGTATTCCTGACTTAATCTTGGACCCCAATTTTGATCTATCAGCTTAGTAGTCAGTCTAGAACTATTTAGTGGTAGTAGGACTTAGCACCGAGCGGACTAGGGTTCCAATGCACCCAGATTCCCAGAACTACGTTGCCACTGTAGGTTATTTTATTGGACCTATGGCCCCAGACTTATGATCATCCCGTTCATACCTTTATACTGTGGTAAGTATATTGGGTCCTACCGATGGGGTCGAACTCCACGTCTAGCTCACGTGGTTATATGTCGATTATAGACTCTCCCACTAATCAGTACAGTTTCAGTGTAGCTCAGCTCATAATAGTTTCAGTTTACTCAAATCAGTACAGTTAGATCATATCACCATCTCAGATTCAACGCATGTCTATGACCATCAGACGGGGTCATTTTGACCATTTCAGTTATATTTTAGTTTATTCAGTTTTAGTATTTTAGTTGGTCATTGCATGTCATTACAGTTAACTTATTTTCTCCATTATGTTATATTTTCTCCCACTTAATCGGTACATTCAAAGTACTAACGCACACCTCCTATGTTGTACCGTATTATGATACAGGCGCAGGTTCTCAAACTCAGCACCGCTAGTAGATCTTCTTTAGTTGATATCAGTTGTACCAGAGGTAAGTTCTCATCTTTCAAGGATGGCATTTATTTTCTTCAATTATTCTTATTCAGTTAGAATTTAGAGTTAGTTGGAGGCTTGTCTCAGCAACTCATCAGTCGTAGATGGCTTTCAGACATAGATTTAGACTTTCATATGTATAAGCTTTTATTATTCAGTTTTCTTAACGGTTTTATTATTTAAGCTTCCTCTATGATTACTCTGATTACCAATGTTATGATAGACCATGGGTTGGCTAGGGGTTACTTGTGACTCCAGGTATCGTGTCGCTTCCAGAGTATAGACTCAGGTCATGACAAACTTTGTATCAGGGCACTAGGTTTAGAGTATCCTAGGATGACTGAAAGCCGCGTCAAGTAGAGTCCTTTACGTTGGTGTGAAGTGCGCCACAATTATGACGGGGAGGATACAAGACGTTATTAGGAAAACTCCCTTTTGTTCATACCCTTTATCATGCATTGGGTTCAATTCCAGAAACGTTCTCCTAACTCTTGCTCTATGTAGTTTCAGTGAAATCATGCCTCCAAGAAGCGAAAATAGAAAAAGGGATGGCAACGCTAACTGACCTGCCCCACCAACTCTAGCAGCCCCTTAGGATGACCAAGTGTCCTCAAAAGAGTTCAAAGCGGCAATCTAGTTGCTGGCATAGATAACCAGCAGGTGGTTCCGGTTAACCTAAATGGGTCTGCAACAGCTGCTCGGGTTTGGGACTTCAACTGGATGAACCTTCCAGCCTTTCAAAGATCTAATGTGCGAGAGGACCCACATGAGTTCATGGGTGAAGTACAGAAGATCACCCTAATTATGGGTGTTAGCTCCACTAAGAGTGTTGACCTAGCTGCCTATCAGTTGAAAGGGGTAGCCTAGATTTGATACGATCAGTGGAAAGAAGAGATACTTGTGGAGTGGGAGGAGTTCACAACAGCCTTCCTAGATAGATTCTTCCCTCGGGAGTTAAGGGAGGCTAAGGTGGCAGAATTAATGAATTTGAAATAGGGAAATAGGATGATGGAAGAGTATGCACTGGAGTTCACACGGTTGTAAAAATATGCTCCGGAGATTGTAGCCAAGACAAGGGCTCATATGCTTATGTTTTTTTATAGAGTATCAAACTTGGGACTTAGGAGTGCAGGACTGTGATGCTCATTAATGACATTTACCTCTCTAGCCTCCTCATTCATGCCCAACAGATTGAGGCAGAAAAGCTGAAAGAAATGGAGCGGGAGAATAAACGGGATAGGACTGGCCAATTGGATTATGGAAATCAGAGGTCTGGCGGTAGTAGCCACCAACAGTAGAAGCAGCAGCAGCAGTAGAGGGCTCCAACACCCACTTCAGCCAATGCCCATACTTTCCAGTCCCTCAAGAATCAAAAGGGTTGAGCATCTGGTTCACAGTCCTAGAGTCACAGTGACAGAAACTGTTATCTCGCTTGTCTTATGTGAAGAAAGAACAATCTAGGGGAATGCCTTCAAGGTCGAGAGGGTTTCTTTGGGTGTGGACAACTAGGTTACCGGCTCAGAGAATGCCCGTCAACAGAACGGGGGAGATCACAGTCTACCATTTCAATAGCTCCAGCAGGCCAACACTTTAGGCACGGACGACGGTCAGCCCCAAAAGCATTTTTATGCTTTGTTCTCTAATCAGGATCAGGAGAGATCACCTAATTTGGTCATAGGTATGTTACGTGTTTTCCATCTAGATGTGTATGCCCTACTAGATCCAAGAGCAACACTATCGTTCGTTACTACCTATGTAGTTGTACAGTTTGATATCATTCCAGAAGTCCTCTCAGAATAACTCTTAGTCGCTATCCCAATTGGTGAGTCTGTTATAGACAATCGGGTGTATAGGAAATACCCAGTCTCAATCTTGAAAAAGGTCATTCCAGCTGATCTCATAGAGTTAGACATGGTCGATTTTGACCTCATTCTTGGCATGGAATGGTTGAACTCCGGTTATGCCTCAGTCAACTGTAGAACTAGAGTCGTCAGATTTCAGTTCGCTAATGAGCCTGTTTTAGAGTGGATGGGCAGTAGTTCAGCGCCTAAGGGTCGGTTTATTTCCTACTTTAAGGAAAGAAAGCGTATTTCTAAAGGGTGTATCTATCTTCTAGTTTGGGTAAATGATTCTAGCTCCGAGACCCCAACTATCTAGTCAGTTCCAGTTGTCAGTGAATTCCCTGACGTATTTCCAAAAGATCTTCCAAGAGTCCCTCCTGAGCGGGAAATAGACTTTGGTATAGACTTTTTCCATACACTCAGCCCATCTCCATCCCTCCTTACATAATGGCTCCAGCTGAGCTTAAGGAGTTGAAAGGAGCAGCTAAAAGACTTTCTTGATAAGGGTTTCATCAGGCCTAGCATCTCTCCATGGGGTTCTCCAGTATTATTCGTGCGAAAGTAAGACGGTATCCTCAGAATATGTATCGATTCTCGTCAGTTGAATAAGGTCATAGTTAAGAATAGGTATTCCCTACCAAGCATTGATGACTTGTTCGATCAGCTCCAGGGATCCAGTTGTTTCTCCAAGGTAGATCTCAGGTCGGGGTATCATCAACTGAGAGTCATAGAATGTGACATATCGAAAATAGCTTTCAGAACTCAGTATGGTCACTATGAATTCGTGGTTATATCCTTCAGACTAACTAATGCCCCCACAACTTTCATGGACCTAATGAACAGGGATTTCAAGCCGTATCTAGACATGTTCATCATTGTATTCATTGATGACATTCTGGTATACTCCAGAAGCGAGGAAAAATATGCTAACCATTTGAGGATAGTGCTATAGACGCTCAAAGTCTACCAATTGTTTGCTAATTTAAGAAAATATGAATTTTGGTTGAAGTTTGTGACTTTCCTTGGTCATGTGGGCTCGGATGAGGGTATTAAAGTGGATCCTCAGAAGATAGAAGTGGTGAAAGACTGGCCAAGACCTACTTCCCCAACCGAAATAAGAAGTTTCTTGGGTCTAGCCAGTTATTACTGACACTTTGTGGAAGGTTTTTCCTCTATTTAGTCTCCTCTTACTAGTTTGACTTAGAAAAAGGTGAAATTTCAGTGGTCAAATGCATGTGAAAAGAGTTTCAAGGAGTTGAAGACTCGACTCACTATCGGTTCAGTGTTAAACTTACAGAAAGGAACAAATGGGTTCGTAGTGTATTGTGACACTTTCAGAGTTGGACTCGGTTGTGTTCTGATACAGCGGGGTAAGGTGATAACTTACGCCTCCAGATAACTCAAGGTTCATGAAAAAGAACTCTCCGACTCATGACCTTGAGTTGGAAGCGGTGGTGTTTGCATTGAAAATATAGAGGCACTACCTTTATGGGGCTCACGTGGATGTTTTCACCAATCACAAGAGTCTTCCGTATGTGTTTAGTCAGAAAAATTTAAATCTTTGCCAGAGAAGGTGGTTGGAGCTATTAAAGGATTACAACATGAGTGTGTTGTACCACCTGGGCAAAGCTAATGTCGTGGATAATACCCTATGCAGGATTTCTGTGGGGATCATGGTTCATGTTGATGAGAGCAGAAAAGGACAGGAAAAGGAGATTCACAAATTAGCTCAGTTAGGAGTGCAGTTGGTTGATTCAGTTGAGGGTGGAGTAGTAGTACAGAGTGGAAGGGATTCTTCATTAGTCGTTGAAGTTAAGTCAAAGCAAGATGAAGATCCCATACTTCTTAATCTCAAGGAAGTAGTTCTCATAAAAGAAGTGGAGGCTTTCTCCAAAGGGGGTGATGGTGTGCTCCGTTATCAGGGTAGACTATGTGTACCGGATGTAGGTGACTTGAGACCGTTGATACTAGCTGAAGCACATGGTTTGAGATATTTTATCCACCGAGGTGCCACTAAGATGTATCGTGGTATATGGGATAATTACTGGTGGAATGACATGAAAAGAGACATAGCAGAATTTGTAGCTAAGTGCCCAAACTGCCAACAGGTTAAGGTGGAACATCAATGACCGTGATGTATGAATCTAGATATTAGCATACCCACATTGAAGTTGGAAGAAGTTAATATGGACTTTATTACAAGTCTACCTCGTACTCGTTGGCAACATGACTCAATTTGGGTGATAATAGACTGGATGCCCAAGTCAGCATATTTCCTCCTAGGATTATGCTAGGCTATATATCCNCCACGACTTGTTGCCCAGCATGACGAGTCGTGTCCTCCTCCCGTTTGGGTGATAATAGACTGGATGCCCAAGTCAGCATATTTCCTCCTAGGATTATGCTAGGCTATATATCCAGGAGTTGGTCAGATTGCATGGGATACCCTTTTCCATTATTTCAAACAGAGATACCCAGTTCACCTCGCATTTCTAGAAGTTATTTCAAAAAGGACTCAGTACCTAGGTCAAGATCAGTACAACTTTTCATCCACAGACAAATGGACAAGTAGAATGGACTATCCAGACATTGTAAGATATACTAAGATCATGTGTGATTGATTTCAAGGGCAGTTAGGATGATCACCTACCTCTCATCGAGTTTGTGTACAACAATGGCTACCACTCCAGTATCCAGATGGCCCCGTTTAAGGCATTATATGGTAGGAGGTATAGGTCTCCTATAGGGTGGTTTGAGGTTGGTCAATCTACCTTGATAGGGCCAGACTCGATTCATGAATCTATGCAAAAGGTGCAACTTATCAGGGAGAGGTTGAAAATAGCGCAAAGACGACAAAAATTCTATGTTGTTGTGAGAAAAAGAGAGTTAGAGTTTGTAGTAGATGATTGGGTTTATCTGAAAATTTCACCCATGAAGGGGGTGATGAGGTTTGGGAAGAAAGGGAAACTCAGTTTGAGAACTGGACCCTAAAGAATTTTGAAGCAAATTGGTAGTGTGGCGTATGAGCTAGAATTACCTCTAGAGTTACCATCTATGCACCCTGTTTTCCATGTGTCACTATTGAAGAAGTGCATGATCCATCTTCAGTTGTTCCACTCGACAGTGTGGGAGTAAAAGATAGTCTAGTTTACGAAGAGGACCCAATTCAGATCCTTGACTCTCAGTTTCATAATATGAGGAATAAGGAAGTCACCTCGGTGGAAGTCTTGTGGAGGAGCCAGTTAGTTGAGGAAGTCATATGGGAGGTAGAAACATACATGATGGCCAGATACCCTCACTTATTCCCTTCCAATTTAGTTCCATCATCAGGTACTAAATACCCCTTCAATGCTCTATTCAGTTTCGTACTCATTAGCTCTATTCAGGTATTCCATGTGCATTCTATTTCCATCAACTCTGTTAGCGTGGTTAAGTTAGTTCAGAGTTAGTTACTCCTTCAGAAACTAGTTCATAGTCTTAGTATGGGAATTGCAGCTCTTTTCCTAGTTTACCAGCAGTTTCAGCCTTTATTCGAGGATGAATGATACCAAGGGGGAGATATTGTAACACTCTAAAACTTTCCTAGACTAAACTCAGACCTTGAGTTAAAAATCATAAGAAACCAAAAAGGTTGCCTTAGAATGACTAAGAAAACGAGTCGTGGTTAGCTCCAATGACTCGTTGTGTCAGTAGTGGTCAGCCCTGTGTGGTCCTTCGCGAATAAACGAGACATGGAACAACCCATTGTGAGGAACAATGAGTCGTCCTGTCACTCGTTGGTCCTCAGCTAAAAAATCCCTCTTCCAGGACCCCACGACTAAACGAATGAGTCATTGTGTGATGCAATGACCCGTGGTGTAAATCGTTGGTTGAGAGTCCCAGAAACCTCCTTTAGTGAAAAAGAGTGGCAGAAATGACCCGTTGTGTCACCCAACTCGTCATTGTGACAACCCATCATATCATGTCAGGGATTTTAATAATTTCTCCAGAGAAGGTAACGATTA
Source organism: Datura stramonium (assembly GCA_018107945.1). NCBI lineage: Eukaryota > Viridiplantae > Streptophyta > Magnoliopsida > Solanales > Solanaceae > Datura > Datura stramonium. Next base: position 306,957 of record JACEIK010000421.1, on the reverse strand, counting down.
CAAGCAACGACCCGTTGGGTCTACCAACGATTTGTTGTGTTGCCGGTTGTCAAGCCTCTTAGAATTCTTATCCAGTGACCATGGGAGGAACCAACGATCCGTTAGTTCATCCAACGAGTCATGGTCCCTTTTATTGTCAGGTCCACTGAGCCCAGATCCCAGGCCTCAGGACCAGTGACTGGTCCCAACGAGTCGTGGTTTCAATCAATGACTTGTTGAGTGACCCATTGGTCCCTTGTCGGTAGTTTTCCCAGATTTTTCCCTACGGATATTTTTGTAGTTTCCCACTTTTTTAATCCCAAAACTATGTCGTTTTGGTTATTTTTAGGGAATTTAGAGGGGTAATCCATGATTACATCACTCCTCTCATTCCCTAAGAAAATTGAGTTCGTAAAAGTAATCTCAGAAACGCTTAAAGCAAGGGCTAGGGCAGTCAGTTTCTTCTCAAATTCTCAAGGTACTTTTACAGAAATTCTTCACCAGGTGTGTGGAAATTCAAAAAGGTAATTGTTCTTCCCTTGTGTCCCCAAAACCCACTCTAAATTTTCTATTAATTATAGCCCTGTGCTTTTGAAATGTAGAAGGATTCCAGACAGAACTCTATAATTTCAAGTGGCATATTATTCATGATATTAGCTGCAATACTTTTCCAAATTTCTAGACATTTTGTGGAACTAGCGTCTCGTAGAATGATTTAGCCCTAGTTTCTCGGTTCATTAATTAGAATCTTGCATGTTGGACTAGTTTTCCCTGTGGCTTTATTATATCAGTTTTGGGATTCCCTTGTTGTTAAAATAAGTTTAAATCTTAGTAAATGTCAGGCTAGTCCAACTTTAGTTAGAATATCAGTGTACTCAGTATTATTCAGAAATTTCAGCTGATCAGTTTGACTAGTGTCTTTTTCTTGAGGTGTCAGTGGTGCCTCCCAGTTATCAGTTATTAGACCCAAATATCAGATACCAGATTTTAGTGGCTCTTTGGATGGTTATGTCTCTTCTAGATAAGGAGCTCTGACAAGTCTTAGGACCCCCAGCTTCAGATTTCAGTTTGTTCTTTAGATGGTTACGATGATTCCAGATAAGTAGCTCAAGCCAGTCTTAGAACACCAATTACAGAATCTGATTTGATAAGACTCTCAGGCTAGTTCTAGATAGGTATTTCTGACTTAGACTTAGACCCAAGTTTTGAGCTATCAACTTAGTAGTCAATCTAGGACTATCCAGTGGTAGTAGGACTTAGCATCGAGCGGACCGGGGTTCCAGCACACCCAGGTTCTAAGAACTACATTGTCACCGTAGGTTATTTTATTGGCCCTACGGCCCTAGACTTGTGATCACCTAGTTCATGCCTTAATATCTTGGCAAGGTATATTGGGTCCTAACGATGGGGTGTATATATCGTACTCCACGTATAACTCACGTGGCTATATGTCAGTTATAGACTCTCCCACTAATCAGTATAGTTTCAGTTTAGCTCAGCGTAGAACAGATTCAGTTCACTCAGATCAGTATAGTTAGGCCAGATCAGCATCGCAGATTTAGGGCGTCTATGAACATCAGATAGGGTTATTTTGACCATTTTAGTTTATTCAGTTTCAGTATTTCAGTTGGTCATTGCATGTCATTACGGTTCAGTTATTTGTTCCTTTATGTTATATTTTCTCCCACTTACTCGGTACATTCAAAGTATTGACGTATACCTTCTATGTTGTATTGTATTATGATATAGGCGCAGGTTCTCAGCCTCAGCATTGCTAGTAGATCTTCTTCAGGTGATATCAGTTGTACCAGTGGCGGGTCCTCATCTTTGGAGGATGATGTTTATTTTCTTCAGTTATTTTCATTTAGTTAAACTTTAGAGTTAGTTGGGGGCTTGTCCCAGTAGCTCATCAATTTTAGATGGCTTTCAGACATAGATATAGACTTTTAGATGTATAAGTTTTTATTATTTAGTTTTCTTATTGGTTTATTATTTAAGCTTCCACTATGATTACTCAGATTACTAGTGTTATGATAGACCATGGGTTGGCTTAGGTTACTTATGACTCCAAGTACCGTATCACGTCCAGGGTATAGAATCGGGTCGTGACAGGAGGCTTACTTAGTGATATGGACTCAATCCTAAACCAGTGAATGCAGTCACTACCCGCAGTGGATGAGAGCTAGAGGAGCTTGTTCAAAGGAAAGTAGCGCAGATAAATGTTGATGTTGATAAGAGCAAGAGGAGCTTGGATGAGAGGAAAAAGTTATAGAGGAATCTTCTAATTTTAAGGCACACATCCTTTCCTATAGAAGTTTAAGAAGCAAAAAGAAGACGTAGGTTTCAAGAAGTTTCTCAATGTCACGGCCCAAGTCTGCACCCTGGACGCGACACGATACATAGAGTCACAAGTGACCCCAAGCAAACCATGGTAGAGCATATTCTACTAAAACTGACTTGTTGAAATGATAATATAAGAGGGAAAGCTGATAAAGAAATAACTATTACTGAATAAATCACAAAATCTGAAATAGTAAAAGAAAATCTAGATGTTTCTGTAAATATTGTCTGAAAGCCTTCAAACATAAACTTATGTGTTGCTGGGACAAGCCCCCAACTAACTCTAATATTATAACTAAAATAAGAAAATAAAAAAAAAACTGAAAATTGAACTACGGTCCTAGATAGATGAGGACTCACCACGGAAGCTGCTAAGATACTGCTGAGAGGATCTAACCGTGGTGTTGAGGCTGGGTACTTGAATGATATAGAATAAAAGTATGCATCAGTACTTTTAATGTACTGAGTATGCAATAAGGAACTAAAAGATACATATACCGAATAATTGTAAACTACACTAAGATACTGTAAAAATAAACTGAAATATGTAGAGAGACTGAATTGAACTGGAAATCATAACTGAATTGGACTGAACTGTACTGAGCTATACTATGGGATAGACTATAACCGACATGTAACCAGGTAAGCTAAATATGGAGTCTTATGTATACCCCTCATCGAAGAAGGCCTACTATACCTTGCCAGGGTATAGTAGCTGAACTGAGTGATCACTGTCTGAAGCCCATTTGGGCTAATAACCTATGGTGGTAATGTAGTTCAGGGAACTTAGGTGAGATGAACCCCGACATGCTCGGTTGCTAAGTACTACTCCCACTGAAAGTCCTAACTGTGTCTAACTTTGTTGATAGCTCGAAACTGATGTGCTAAGACTTAAGTAAAAACTAGTTAACTGGAAGTTTTCTGAGAGACTAAGGACCTGAAAGTAACAATTTTCTAAGATTCATTGGAGCTGTTTTATCTGAAAGTGTTATAACTGAGTTCACTAAGGTTCTCAAGGACCGATAATAGTCAAACTGATGAACTGGAAATTCTGGAGAACACTAGTATATTGTGTACTGACTATAATGTTGTGACTGGGCATGTTGAAAATTATAAAATCTACTGTATATTTTCTAATAAAGAATATGGTATATGTGACAATTAATGCTATTTTAAGACATTACCAGTTTATAAATAAACTCTATTAAGAAATCATGCCAGTTCAAGTTCAAGTGAAACATATTGTATAAGTGAAAATACTACCATGAGCATGTAAGAATTCTAGTCATGGTAGTCTGATAGTATAGAGGAAGTAGGGAGAATTTAATAGTCAAAGAAAGTCCCTAAATCGTGATCTCTAGAGATGCAGTAAAGCTAGGGTTTTCTGAAAACTTTAGAACACAAGGGCGAAAGGATACCCTTAGTAAAGTCCCACATACTTGGAGGAGAATCCCTAACAGTTAACTTGGAAGATCTGAGGAAGATATGAAGGCCCTAGCTCTTGCTATGAGAAGTTAGTGCTTTCTTCGTACTGTTTCTAAGAGATTTTGGAAGAGAATTAGAGTAGAAAGTCGATCAACCCCCTAAATTCCCTTCAATCTTCACTCTAAAAGACATAGTTTAGGCATTAAAATAAAGGAATGTTACAAAAATGCCCATGAAAAAATGTCTAGAAAATTGCCCGTCGAGATCAAATGGATCACACAATGGGTCGTTGGTCGTGACCATGACCCATTGGGACCAGTCGTTGGTCCTTGGTCTAAAAATATTACTCATTGGAATTGAACAATAGATGAGACAATTACTCGTTGGTCGACCAACCAGATCGTTATCACTTTTCATTGTCACTATTAGAGATTTTGAAGGATTTCAAGGCTTGACCAACGAATGGGAACAACGACTCATTGGATGGGACAACGGGTCATTGTTTCCACTCTTTTTCACTGGAAGATTTTTGATTAGATTCTAGATATCCCCTAATAGACGGACAGGATGACCCGTTATAAAAAACAACAGGTCGCTGGCACCATCCATTGCTACTAAAGGGATTGTTAACTCTCTTTCAATGGCTCCATACAATGAGTCGTTGTATACAACAATGCCTCATTATTTAACTCATTGTTTGAAGGGCTGTTCTAACATATTTCTAGACTGCCACAAACGGATCAAGACAACGGCTCATTGGTGGACTCAATGGGTTATTGTATGGCTCGTTGAATATGGGGAAAAAGCTACAGGGGATGAAAATGACTCACACAATAGGTCATTGTTACAGAAAGTGACTCATTAGTTGAGTCGTTCTGAGGAAAAAATTTCTGGTTCCCTTCTATTTTTTTTTTCATTCTAAGTTTGTGTTTGGTCTATAAAACTTTTGGGGTGTTAAAACATCTCCCCCTTAAGATCATTCATCCTTGAATGAAGGCTCAATAACCTGAAAGACTGGGGAAAGAGTTGCAATCTTGAACTGGAGCTATAAGTTAATTACTAAAGGAGTGACTAACTCCGAACTAAGATAGACATAATAACTGAACTTATACAACTAGGATACACATTTAAACATGAGTAGGAGTGACAAGTGTGGAACTGAATAGAGTACTGACGAGGGATTTAGTACCTGATGGTAATGCCATGCTGGAAGGGAATAAGTAAGGATATATAGCCATCATGTCTGCTTTTGCTTCCCATGTAGCTCCCTCAACTACCTGGTTCCTCCATAAGACCTTTACAGAAGTGACCTCCTTATTTCTCAACTTACGAACCTGACGGTTTAGGACCTAAACTGGAACTTCTACATAAGAGAAGCTATCCTTTATCCCAACATTCTCTAAAGGAACCACAAAGGACGGGTTACCAATGCATTTCTTCAAAAGGAAACATGGAAGACTAGGTGTGCCAATGCTAATTCTACAGGAAACTCCTGCTCATAAGTGATCAGGGGCATATTTATATGCCAAATCGATACTCAAATGTATAGTTTTTGCTTTGTTTGTCCAATAATGTGTGTACATTCTCATGTAAATTGTACGGAAGTGT
>JACEIK010000421.1:276905-300428 GCA_018107945.1 Datura stramonium | reverse complement strand
GGTTTCACCCCGTAGTCCTGTTCCTGTGGGTTCGACATTTCGGTTCTTAAAAAGAGCCACTATATTACTTGTACGACCCGTACACTTGCGGGCTCATCAATAAGCAACTTACTCATGCGTCTCAAGATTCTATAGGGGCCAATATACCTGGACTGAGCCTTCCTTTCTTTCCAAATCTCATCTCCCTTTTTATAGGTGAAATTTTCAAGTATACCCAATCATCCACCGCAAACTCACACTCCCTTCTTCTTACATCTGTATATGATTTCTATCGGCTTTGAGATATTTTGGACTGTTCTCTGATAAGATGAACCTTCTACATGGCCTCATATACTGAATTAGTTCCTATCAAGGTAGCTTCACCAACCTCAAACTACTCTACAGGAGACCTGCTCCTCCTACCATCTAATGACTCAAATGGGGCCATCTGAATACTGGAGTGATAACTGTTGTTGTATGCAAACTCAATGAGGGGTAGGTGATCATCCCAAGTACCTTTGAAATTGATCACACAAGCCCTTAACATATCCTCTAAAGTATTAATTCATCCACTCAGCCTGTCCATCTGTTTGTGGGTGGAAAGTTGTGCTGAGCTTGACCTGTGTACCAAGCCCTTTCTGAAAAGACTTTCAAAAATGCTAGGTGAACTCTATATCCCTATTTCAAATGATGGATAAGGGAACCTCATGTAATCTGACTAAATCCTGAATGTACAGTTTAGCATAATCCTCTACTAAATATGTGGTCTTAACTAGTAGAAAATATGCTGAGTTAGTCATCTGGTCTATAGCCACCCAAATGGAGTTATGTTGCCGATGAGTATGAGATAGGCCTGTGATAAAGTATAGATTCACTTCTTCCACTCCCAAGTAGGAATACTAATATCCTGATTCTTACCCCGAGGTCTTTAATAGTCATCCTTGATTTGTTGGCAATTTGGACACTTAGCCACGAATTCTGCAATGTCATTCTTCATGCCATTCCACCGGTAGATTTCCTGTAGATCATGGTACATCTTGGTGGCACCTGAGTGGATAGAGTACCTGGTGTTGTGAGCTTCCATTAGTATATGCTGTCTCAAATAGTCTACATTTTGAACACACAACCTGCCCTGGTAAAAGAGCACATCATCTCCCCCTTTAGAGAATGCTTCCACTTTTCTTCATAGGACTGCTTTTACTTAATTTCTACCAACAAGGAGAACTCTAACCCACTCGGACTACTACTCCACCTTCTACTGAGTCAACCAACTGGAACTCTAACCGAGCCAGCCTGTGAACCTCTGTAACCAACTCTTTCTTATCCTCCTCAATGTGATGAACACTCCCCATAGACAATCTTCTAAGGGCGTTAACCACTACGTTGGCCTTACGCAAGTGGTACAAAACGCTCATGTTGAAGTCTTTCAACAATTCTAACTACCTTCTCTGATGCAGATTTAGGTTTTTCTAGCTGAACACAAACTGCAAACTCTTGTGATCAGTAAAAACATCTACATGAACCCTATATAGATAGTGCCTCCAAATCCTTAAAGAAAACACTATCACTGCCAGTTGAAGATCATGAGTCGGATAGTTCTTCTCATGAACCTTGAGCTGTATGAACGCATAAGCTATTACCTTAACATTCTGCATTAGAACACAACAAAGGCCCATCTTGGAGGCATCATAATAAATCACAAACCCATCTGAAACTTCTTGCAGAGTCAGAACTGAGGCTGTTGTGAGACGAGTCTTCAACTAAAGAAAACTCTTCTCACATACATTTGACCACTGAAACTTTGCATTCTTTTCACTGAGTGTTGTCTGACAAGATGCAATGGAGGAGAATCACTTTACGAACAGCCTGTAATAACCGGCTAGGCCCAAGAAACTCCTAATGTCTCATGGAGAAGTGGGTCTCAGTCAATCCTTGATTACTGCAATATTCTAAGGATCTATTTGGATACGCTTTCTGGAGACCACATGGACAAGGAAGGAAACTGATTTCAGCCAGAATTCACACTTGCAAAATTTGGCGAACAATCGACGGTCCTTGGGAGTCTGCAAAACTATTCTAAGAATGTCTGCATGCTTTGTTTTGGACTAAACAAGAATATCACTTATAAAGACAATAACGAACATATCCAGGTATGACTTGAATACCCTGTTCATCAGATCCATAAAAGCTGCAGGAGTGTTGGTTAATCCAAAAGACATAACTACAAATTCGTAGAGACCATAATGAGTTTTGAAGGTTGCTTTCAGATTATCACATTCTTGGACCTTGAGTTGGTGGTATCCTAACCTGAGGTCTATATAGGAGAAACAACTAGCTTCCTGAAACTGATTAAACAAGTCATCAATCTTGGATAGAGGATGCTTGTTCTTGATTGTGACTTTATTCAAATGACGGTAGTCGATGCACATTCTGAGTGTACCGTCTTTCTTTTGCATGAAGAGGACTGGGAAACTTTAAGTAGATATATTGGTTCTGATGAAGCCCTTATCTAGAAGGTCATTTAATTGTTCCTTCAACACCTTAAGCTCAGATTGAGCCATTATGTAAAGAGGAATAGAGATGGGCTAGGTATTCGGAAGAAGGTCCCTACTGAACTTTATATCCTGCTCCGGAGGGACTCCGAGAAGATCTTTGGGAAACACATCAGGGAACTTATGTACAACTGGAACTGACTGAAGTGTTGGGGTATCGTAACTAGAATCTTTGACCCTAACCAGGTGGTAGATGTACCCCTTAGTGATCATATTCCTAGCCTTAAGGTATGAAATGAATTGACCCTTAGGCGCTGAGGTACTACCCTTAAAATCTAGGACTATTTTGTTAGGAAACTATAACCTAACAACCCTAGTTCTGCAGTCAACTTAAGCATAAAAAGAATGCAGCCAATCCATGCCAAGGATGAGGTTGAAGTCGACCATATCAATAGCTCTACTAGATCAACTTAGATGACTTTATTCAACACTGTGACTGGACAATTTCTATAAACTCAGCTAGCTCTAACTGACTCATCAACCGGAGTAGAAACTGAAAATGGCTTTGAGAGGATTTTTGGACTAATATTGAACTAGACGACAATGTAAGGAGTCATAAAGAAAATTGTTGCCCCTGGATCTAGAAAAGAATACACATCAATGTGGAAAAGGCGTAACATACTAGTAATCACATCGGGTGAGTTCTCCTGATCCCGTCGGGAATATAGAGCATATAAATGGTTCTGGCACTAACTGTCAACTGTACCTCAGGTGGTTCCCTACTGAGATGGACATCCTGGCAGAGTTGTTGACATGGTGGACTAGGCCTTCCCCTATCCTACTGATGGGCAATCCCTCAATCTGTGGCCCAGCTAGCCACACCAAAAACAACCATCCCTTCTCAAACGACACTCCCCTGGATGATTCATACCACACCTAGGACATGGTGGAAAAGTGCGGCTGCTGTAGACATGGCTTTGGGACTGGGAGCCTGATGTCCCACCCCTCTTATCTTTGTAGGGCCTAAAATATGGAGAACTAGCTGAAAAGGTGTTGGAGGCCTCTGCTACTACTGGTGGTGATTATCACTACCCAACCTCTGCCTGGAGTATGCAAACTAAAAAGTTCTGGCCCGTTTACTCTCCCTCTCTATCTCCTTCAAATTTTCTGCCTCTATCTGCTGTGCATGAATGATGAGACTGGAGAGGTCTATGTCTTTTATAATCATTGTGGTCCTGCATTCCTTGACCTCCAAGTATGAGACTCTATTAACGAACTTGAGAATGCAAGCCTTCGGCTCAGCGACCATTAGCATATCTTGACAGCCGAGTGAACTTCAGTGAATACTTTTGTACTCTTATGTTGTTCTACCTAAAGTTCATAAATTTCGTAGTCTTAGCTTTCCTTAGTTCCCGGAGAAAGAACCTGTCCAAGAATACCGTAATGAACTAATCCCATTCAATCCGACCTGCATCGTTTTGCCTTCCTTCCTTCCATTTCTGTTACCAAATCTGAGCCACCCCTTTCAGTTGTTAGGCAGACAGAGCAGTACTTTCGGTAGAGGTGACACTCATGATTCAGGTGATCTTTTGCACTTTGTTAGTGAATTACCGTGGGTGCTCCTCTACTTTAGACCCATGAAATACTAGGGGATTCATCTGAGTGAAATCTTAAACTCTGGAAGCAGCTGCAGACCCATTTGTGTTAACTGGTACCACGACCTTCTGACTAACCTGGTTGGTCATGCCCTGGGCTAGCATATAAATAGCGGCTCGAAATCCTGCGGGGGACACCTGGTCGTCCTGAGGCGCTGCGGGAGTTAGTGGGGCTGGTCGGTTAGAATTTTTGGTGCTCCTTCCGTTTTCTCTTTTGGGAGGCATCGTTATCTAAAAATGGTAGAGAATGAGTTAGGATGACGTATTAGAGGCTAAAACTCTTTGCACGATAAGAATCATGAATAAAGGAAATTTTCCAAGAAACACCTCGTAGTCTCTCTCTCATAACTGCGGCGCAGTTCACACCCATGAAAAGGACTCTACTTGATATGGCTTTCAGACATCCTAGGAAACTCTAAGCCTGATACTCTGATACCAAATTTGTCACGACCCGAGTCTTCTCCATTGACGCGACATGATACTTAGAGTCACAAGTGACCCCAAGCAAACCCCGGTAGAGAATATTCTACTAAAACTGACCCGCTTAAATGATAATACAAGAGCGGAAGCTGATAAAGAAATAATTATAACTAATAAATGAAAAAACTTGAAATAGTAAAAAAAAATCTAGGTGAATATAAATATTGTCTGAAAGACTTCTAACATGAACTGATGAGTTTCTTAGAAAAACCCCTAGCTAACTCTAATATCTGAACTAAAATAACAAAATAAAATAAAATTCAAAATGGAACTCTGGCCTTTGGTAGATGAGGACTCACCACGAAAGTTGCTGAGATATCGCTGAGAGGATCTAACCATGATGTTCAGGCTGGGTACTTGAGTCAATATCATAAAATGATATAGCATAAAAGTATGCATCAATACTTTGAATGTATTGAGTATGCGAGAAGGAACTAAAACATATAAATACTGAATAATAATAAACTCCACTAAGATACTATAAAAATAAACTAAAATTTGAAGAGACTGAATTGAACAGGAAATCATAACTAAATTGGACCGAACTATACTGAGCTATATTGTAGAACAGACTATAACTAACATGTAACCACATGAGCTAAACGTGGAGTCCGATGTACACCCTGTATAGAAAAATGCCCACTATACCATACCAGGGTATTGTAGTTGAACTGGGTGATCACTGTTTGAAGCCTATTTGGGCTAATAACCTATGGTGGCAACGTAGTTCTACGAACCTGGGTGTACTGAACCCCAGCCTGCTTGGTGCTAAGTACTACTCCCACTAAAAGTCCTAACTGTGTCTAACTGTGCTGATAGCTCGAAACTGATGTCCTAAGACTTATGTTAGAACTACTTATTTGGAAGTGTTATGAGAGTCTAAGGACCTGAAAGTAACTATGTTCTATGACTCATTAGACCTACTTTATCTGAAAGTGTCATAACGGTCTAAATAATGACTAACAAGCTGATAAACTACAACTACTGAGTTTACTGAATTTCTCAAGGATTGATAATAGTCAAATTGATCAGCTGACAATTCTTAAGAATACTACTATACTGAGTACTGACTATATTGCTGTGAGCTTGCTGAAAATGTTAAAAGCTGTTGTATAGCAAAATTGCACATTTTCTAAGAATGAATTTTGTATACGTGACAATGCATGCTATTTTAAATGTTACAAGTTTATAAATTAATTATACGATAAATCACACTATTTCAAGTTCAAGTGAAACATATTGTATAAGTGAAAATACTATCATGAGCATGTAAGAATTCTAGTCATGTTAGTCTGACATTATAGAGGAAGTAGGGGAAATTTCATGGTCAAAGAAAGTTCCTAAATCGGGATCTCTAGAGGTATTGTAAAGCTAGGGTTTTCTAAAAGATTTGGGACACAAGGGTAAAAGGTTACCCTTGTTCAAGTCCCACATACATGGAAGAGAAACCCTGGGAGTTTTCTTGGAAGATTTGAGGAAGATATGAATGCACTAGCTCTTACACTAAGAAGTCTGTGCTTTCTTCTTACTGTTTCTGAGAGATTTTGGAAGAGAATGAGAGTAAGAAATTGATCAACCCCTAAATTCCCATCAAACTGCACACCAAATGATGTAGTTTATGCATTAAAATAATGGAAAGTTACTAAAATGCCCCTAAGAAAAAGTAATGGAAAACTTCCCGTCGGGATCCAACGGGTCACACAATGGGTCGTTGGTTATGATCATGACCCATTAGGACCAGTCATTGGTCCTAGGTTTGAAAATATTACTTATGGAAACTAAATAATGGATGATATCATGACTCGTTGGTCTACACAATTACTCATTTTCACTGCTCGTTGTCACTACTAGAGATTCTAAAGGATTTTAGGGCTTGACTAATAGATGGGAATAGGACAATGCGTCATTGTTTCCACTCATTGTCACTGGAAGAGTTTTGATTTGATTCTAGATATCCCCTAATGGATGGATAAGAAGACCCATTATAAGAAATAACGTGTCGTTGGCACCAACCATTACTACTGAACAGGTTGTTAACTCTACTCCTATGTCTCCCTACAACGAGTCATTTTATCCGACAATGGTTCGTTATCTAACTTGTTGTTTAGAGGATTGTTCTATCACGTTTTTGGACTGCCACCAATGGATCAAGACAACGACCCGTTACTAGAAGCAACAAGTCATTGTGTTGCTCATTGAATCTGGTTAAAAATATGCAGGGGCTGGCAATGACTCACACAACGGGTCATTACATACAATGACTCATTAGTTGAGTCTTTATGAGACAAAAAATTTCTGGTTACCTTTTGGTTTTTTTCAATCTAAGTATGGGTTTGATCTAAGAAACTTTTGGGGTGTTACACTCAATTTACTAAAGTAAGTGTACATTAATTGTTCTCTCATTGACGTGTTGCAAGGGGTTCTAAAATATTCCAAGTACATCAAGGATATTGTGTCAAACAAGAATCGATTGATGATGTGTTGTGGGTTTACAACACTTTTGACACTTAAAACTGAGAAAATATGCATGGTCTTAGATATGTTTATACAGATATGATGCACTTTTGCTTCTTTTTTTCCAGGTAAATCAAGTATTGGAGTTGAAATTTGTAAAAGAAGGGAAAAGAGTGTAGAAAATGGGCTAACTACAGGCCTCAGTACAAGTTGTACCTTGATGGTACAAGCCATATTGTGACTCGCGATAAATTTTAGAAGGCCTGCTCAAGACCAAGGCACAGTACTACTCTTGGTACGAGCCGTACAAGAGTAGTTGTGGAAAAGTACAGAAGGATGCACCAAAACTAGTCTCCTGGTACGGGTAGAAACCACGATTCGTGATGACTACCTACGACCCGTACCAAGGAGCCGTGGTAAAGTTCAGAAAGAATGTTGGAAGGATGATATTATGGTATGAGAGGCAACCACGAGCCATAAGAGCAAGGTACGAGTCATACCAAGACACTCATGGAAATATTCCTAAGATGCCAGAAATCACATGTTCAAACCACAACAGAGATGTATGACTCGTAGGAGCACTGTACGAGTTATACCAACTACCGGAACTTAATCAAAATCAGGGCTGCTGAGCATTGTACGAGTGGAAGCTATGACTCGTAGCTACATGGTACGAGTCATACGATCTGGTAGCGGTAGTCATTATAGTTTCCCTGCTATTTCAGGAAAAGTTTCTGATTATTTATATAAATAATTTTCTAGGTTATTTTTGTAAGGAATCATGCTTAGAGTTCAAATTTTTTGTTAGATAAGAAGTACTTTCGAGTTTTCTAATATTCTTGGAGATTCATTCATTGTTCTTGGACTGATCATTGTTGAATTATGCCATTAATAAAGTGGATTTTATTTTAATCAAATTGTAAATTTTGAATTACGTTTTTGTCTATGAATTCTAATTGTTCTCTTACAACCATGAGAGGCTAAAACCTCCATAGCTAGGATTGTAGGAACCGTGGTGAATTAACCAACTAGGGTTTGCACATCATGATTCTAAACCAATATGATCGTTGTATTATCTTCTCTTTATCTTAAATGTTTCTTAACGGGGCACAACATTAGGACTAGACCAAATTCTCTACTTGCTTGAATCTAGAGAGATAGAGATTAGGAAAAGAGAAGAGCAAGAAAGCCTAGAACTTTATAATTCATTGTATAACTTGAGCTTCGGTCGCAGGATAGTTAATTTGGAATAGTTGATAACTCTTAAAGTGAAAACTCTCAAGAGACCTAATTTGGTGATTGAGTATAGTCATCCATTAGGGACGAACCAGTCGTTTGGATGAACCTATGGTAGCAGTTTTACAAGCTAAGTATTGGAATAGATCATAGGTGTAAAACCCGAAGTAGTTATGAATCCATATGGAACACCACCATAGTTATTTGAATAAATTTGAAAACAACATCAATCTACAATACTCTTAGTTAATTCTTTCATTGAAACTCCCCATTAGGAAATAATTGCACTAAAAGCATAAATACTAGCGTTATTCTACATCTTGACCATATTCTTTGTGGGATCGACCCCAATCTTTCTTGGGTTCTTTATTGAACGTCCACGTCATTCTTTCATAGGACTGTGATTTGAGCATTATCAGTTGACAGATCATGCTATAATTGCACTTCCTAAGAAGTGCAATTCAAGGATTAAGAATAGGTTATCGACCTAGTTGAAAGATTCGGGCAGCTTCACCATTGATATGTCTATTGGGCAGAAAATCATAACTTGGGATTTGTGTGATCTTAGCTAACATTAACTTGATGCCTTCTTCTAACTTTAAGAAGATGGGTTTAGGTATTCCACGCCCCACAACTATTCTTCTCCAATTAGCAAATAGATCTTTGGCAAGGCATGATGGTATCATTAAGGATGTCTTGGTGTATGTTAAGCCTGTTATCTTCTCAGTAGATTTTTTCATATTGGATTTCAATCCATATCTAAAAGTATCATTTATTTAGGACATTCATTTTTTACTATGGGATGTACGTCGATCAATGTAGCTGCCGGACAACTAATTATGAGGGCTCATGATATGGTGGAGGTCTTTGATGTATACAAGGAAGTAAAGATACTGGCTTTTTATGAAGAGTTGTTCACCAATATAGAGCTAGATATTGAGTTAGAGGTTCCTCACATCATATCTAAAGACCCACTGGAGAGAGCACTTGTGGGGTATGATATTTTAGATGATGTTGTTGCTTAAGAGTTGGTTCAGACAATAGATATGGCAATCATATTCATCTGCAGAGGCAACTTTGAGCTCTTAATGGACAACTTGGGCCCCCTCCCAGGTCGACTATTGAGGAATCTACCAAATTGGAACTGAAAGCATTAACTTCCCACCACAAGTATGCATTTTAGGGGAGGATGACACCTTAGCAGTTATTCTTGTTGTAGGTTTGTCTGATGTTCAGGTTGAGGAAGCGTTGGTAGTTTTGAAAAGGCAGAAGAAATAAATAGACTAGTAAATGTCTAACATTTGTGGGATCAGCTCACTTTTTGCATGCATAAGATCTTTATGGAGGAAGGGTTTGAGCCTCATGTTCAACAACAAAGAAGGCTAAATTTGATAATGAAGAAATGATGTGGAAGGAGGTGATCAAATGGCTTTATGTGGGTATTGTTTATCCGATCTATGATAGTAAGTGGGTTCAGCCTCATGAAATGTGTCCTAAAGAAAAAGGGATCAAAGTCATCACAAATATGAAGAATGAGCTGATTCCAATGCGTACAGTCACTAGGTGGCGAATTTGCATAGAATACAGAAAATTGAATAAGGCAACCCACAAGGATCATTATCCCATCCCCTTCATTGATCAAATATTCGAAAAACTAGCTGACCGGGAATATTATTGTTTCCTAGATGAGTATTATGGCTATAATTAGAGAGCCATTGCTCGGAAGACAAGGAGAAGACGATGTTTAGTTGTCTTTATGGTATATATGCCTTCAAGTATATGCTATTTGGACTTTGCAATGCATCGACTATATTTCAGAGGTGTATGATGGCCATATTTTCTAACATGTAGAAAATTTCAGCGAGGTATTTATGGATGATTTTTTAATTTTTGATAACTCTTTTAAGGCTTGTTTGCAGAATATTGACAAGGTGTTGGCCTGGTGTGAGGGGACAAATTTGGACCTCAATTAGAAGAAGTGTCACGTTTTGGTCAAGGAGGGCAATTTTCATTGGTCATTAAGTGTCACAAAAGGGTGTTGAGGTAGATAGAGCCAAGGTGGAGGTGAATGAAACATTGTCATCACCGGTATCAGTGAAAGGTGTTAGAAGATTTCTTGAGCATGTGGGTTTCTACAATGGTTCATCAAAGAATTCTCTAGGGTTCTAGATCCATATTAGACTTCAAGAGAATGAAGCAAACTTTGATTTTTGCAGTGAATATGTAAGAAGGATTTAAGGAACTGAAGAAAAGGTTAGTGGCTCCAATATTTATTTTACCTAATGGGAGTTGACCTTTGAAATGATGTATGATGTAAGCGATGTTGTAGTGGGGTTGTTCTCAAATAGAGGGAAGACAAGGTTTTTCATTTCATCTATTTCACTAATAAAACTCTTGATACAACTCAAATGAACTAGACTATGACAATAAGATGCAAGTATTAGTGTATGCTTTTGATAAATTTTGGTATTATGTTGTGGGAATTAAGGAGATATTATATATGACTGATACTGCTATCCGCTATCTATTCAATAAGAAAGATACAAAGCCGAGACTTATAAGGTGGATTTTACTACTCCGGGGATTTGATCTCGAGATTAAGGATATAAAAAGAATAGAAAATTAGGTTGAAGGCTATTTATCGACTCTAGAGAGCTTGTTTCATGTGCGCAAAGATGACCATATTCATGAGGAATTCCCTGAACAACTCCTTGCTTTAGAGGTTGCAAAGTTACTATGGTATGTACATTTTTATTTGCTTGTTAGTGGGGTGTATCCTCCCAAGGAAAACACCAAACAAAAGAAGATATTCTATCATTATTACCATTTCTACTTATGGGATGAACCCAATTTGTTCAAGTTAGGGTCAGATCAAGTGATTTGAAGATGCATTCCAAAAAGTAAAGTGAAGAAGGTTGTTGAGAGCTGTCATTCATCTCTATATGGTGGACATCATGGTGAAGAAAGAGCAACACAAAAGGTGTTTTAGTCTAGCTTATTTTGGCCTATTCTGCTCAAGGATGCTCTGTGTTGTATGAAGGGTTGTGATCAATGTCAAAGGATGAGAGAAATTTCAAGGAGGAATGAGATGTTGTTAAATAATGTTATGGAGATAGAGATATTCGATGCATAGGGAATAGACTTTATGGGTTCCTGTCCGCCATACTTTGGAAACAAGTACATTCGTGTTGCTATTCATTATCTGTAAAAATTGGTGGAGGCCGTGGCACTTACCACCAATGATTCAAAGTTGCTGGTAAAGTTCATGGAAAAAAACTAATTCACAAGAATTAGGACCCCAAGGGCTACAATAAGTGATGGAGGGACTCACTTCATCAACAATTAGTTCAAAAATTTGTTGGCAAAGTATCGGGTGAGAAATAAGGTTTCCACAACTTATCATCCCCAAAGTAGCGGCCAACTGGAATTCTCCAATCACGAGGTGAAACAGATTCTTCAAAAGAGGTTAATGCTAATGGGAAAATTGGGATATTAAGCTAGATGACGCATTGTGGGCTTATCGAACTACGTAGAATACATATATTGGGACTTCACCATATTGGCTAGTGTGTGGTAATACTTTTCATATCCTTGTAAAACTAGAGCACCAAGCATATTAGGTGATCAGAAAGAACTATCTCGATTTTGAGTTACCAATGAAGAAACGAATGTTGAAACTAAATAACCTAGAAGAATTTCTGTTGCATGCGTATGAGAATGCTAAAATCTACAAAGAGAAGAGAAAGAGGTGGCATGAAAAGGAAATTATACCTCTCTTATTTGAATCGGGCCAAAGGATGCACTTATTTAATTCAAGGTTAAATCTTTTCCCCAAAAAGCTAACTTCAAAGTGGTTCGATCTATTTGAAGTTGTGAGAATGACTTGGAATGGAGCTATCGATCTAAAGAGGGAAGACAAGATCAATACATTCTTTGGAAAGTATCTTCGAGTTAAGCTCTATTGGGATAAGGATATAGGAAGGCATAAGACCTTAATTGCCTTGCCGAATGGTTAAATTAGAGTGCGTCATGCTGCAACATTAAATCAAACGCTACTTAGGGGTAACTGGTGAATGTCTTGACACGACTAAAACTAAGGCACTTAATGGAGGCACCCCAACTTTCTAACATAGTTTCTTATTTTTGTAGTGATGTACAGGTGATTGGGGCTTGACACGCATAAGGAAAGAGGTTAAATAAGTGAGGCAGGCTTGTCACTATGACTAGCGCACTGCTGCATGGGCTAAACTCTAGTTGAAAGGAAAATACGCAGGGTGGTTGTAACACCTTCGATCTTGGAGTGAATTATTAAAGCAAGAGAATAAAAAATTCAAATATGGTGTCGGGGTGAGGGAGGGTGTGACAGCCCATCACACATCTGGCGGTATGTTTGACAATTGTCAATAAGGTGATGAACCATCATTGGCCCCCTCAACCCTTGGTTTCCTTTAGTTTGAGTGCAACGGAGGAACTGACATTCTGCCACTCATCCAATGGTGGACTTGACATTTATCATCAGGACGACGGACCATCACTTGCTCCATCAAGGTCTAATCCCTTCAGCTTATGGGAGACGGAGGTCCCGATGGACCATCAAGTGAGTGATGGTCCATCAAGGCGACCATCACTTAGGCCAGAAGTTCAATTTCTTCTGGTTAAGGAAGGATGGAGGGCCGACGGACCATCAGGTGAGCGATGACCCATCACGTTGGCTGTCACTTGGGAGAAATTTTTCATGCCACTTTGTTTAAGAGCGACGACAGAGATGACGAACCATTAGGCTGGCGACGGCCCATCACCTAGGCCATCAGATGCACAATGACCCAAAAACCATAGATTTCAACATATTTTACCTAGTGGTATTCTCGTATATTCCCCACCCTTCTAAGTCCTAAACTATATCATTTTGGTTATATTTCTAAGAATGTAGATGGGTAAACAATGCTCCTCCCTCATTCTCCACTAAGACTTTCTGAGCATCATTACTTGGAACTTAGAGTTTCTCATTGAAGCTAAGAACTAGAGCTTCCAATTTTCTCAGAATTTTCAAGCTACTTCTCCAAAATTTCTTCTCCAGGTATGTGGAGTTTTAGTAAGGGCATCCCTTTTACCCTTGTTCCTACTATTCTCAGAATCTTTCATTAATTCATGCCTATAGAAATCATGAGTTAGGGTTCAGTCTGATAAATTATGTAGTTAAGTTAATTCAGTAATTCTAACATGTGATTTTCATATTTTTGATTTGAACGCTATAGTATGACTACTAGCCTTAGTTTTTGTAGTACTTCTTTTGGGTTGAGCTTTGCATGATTTCTAGATGGTGTTGAATTGTACTTTCCTGAACTATTATTTGACTATAAATTTTTAGTAAGAAGTATTTTTAGATTTTAGGTATACTTAGTATTCATTAGAGATGTCAGCTGATCAGTTCGGCCA
Source organism: Datura stramonium (assembly GCA_018107945.1). NCBI lineage: Eukaryota > Viridiplantae > Streptophyta > Magnoliopsida > Solanales > Solanaceae > Datura > Datura stramonium. Next base: position 286,696 of record JACEIK010000421.1, on the reverse strand, counting down.
TTTTATCAGACTATCAGTATTAAATTCAGTATCTTCAGTTATCAGGTCCCTTAGGCTCCAAGACACTCTCATATAAATTGTTCTATCTTAGCCTTAGGACACCAGTCTTGGGCTAAGAAATCTAATTAGATATAAGAAGAATTTTAGTTGGGAGTAGATCTTACCACCGAGTGACAAGGGTTTAGAGCATCCAGGTTCCCATAACTACATGCCATCTTAGGTCTTTAGCCCGAATGATCATCAGTTCAGTGATCACACAATCATTCCTTTATACCCTGGAAAAGTATATTAGGTTCTCTCAATATAGCGTATACGTCAAAATCCACATTTAGCTCATCTGGTTATATGTCGATTAATAGACACTCCCACAATACAATTTAGTCTTAGATTTTAGAATATGTTTATGACCCATATATTTGTTTTACCAGTTTTCAATACTCTTAGATTTCAGTTTCATTACAGGATGTCTAATTATAGTCAGGATCACTTTATATATTTCATTATGTTTATTTATAATATTCTTTCAGCATGATTATATCCTAAAATTTCTTAACATCGTATACACAGTACATTTAAAGTACTAATGCATGCTTTCCATGATATATCATTTTATGATATAGGCTCTGGCTCTCAAGCTCAATAGCGGGGTTAGCATCTCCTTCAGACTTACTACAATAGAGTTCCATTGGTTAGTCCTCATCATCCGAGGACCGGAGTTTTCATCTTTAGTACGTATTATTTTTAGTTTTAACTTCAAAGATTAGAGTTAGTTAGGGGCTTGTCCTAGCAACTCATCAGGTCGTTTAGAAAGATTTTAAATAGAATATGTTAGTTTCATCTTAAGTTTCAGTATTTGAGAAAATAGTAGTAATTATAAATTGCTCTTATTTATTCAATATTTGGATATTGTTTTAAGAAGCTTCTACTGAATATTTCTTAATAGAATTATGCTTTTCCATGAGTTTGCTTGGGGTAACTTGTGATCCTATGTACCATGTCTCATTCAGGTTGTACACTCGGATCATGCAAAACATTGTATCAGATCATCAGGTTTAGAGTTTCCTAGGATATATGAAAGTCGCGTTATGTAGAGTCCTTTTGATGGGTGTAAAGTGCGCCACACTTATGAGGGGGAGTCTATGAGGTGTTTTAAGGAAAATTCCCTTTCTTCATGATTCTTATCTTGCATGGAGTTTCAATCTCTAAAATGTCCTGCTAACTCCTGCTCTACCCTTTTCAATGTTGACAATGCCACCTAGAAAAGGAAACAGATGAAGGGCTAGTAATGCCACCTAGCAAGCCCCACCAGCTCTAGCAGCCCCTCAAGACGATAAGGTGTCACTTGTTGAATTCAGAGTTGCCATTCAAATATTGGCCCAAGCAATGACCAGATAGATCAACCACAAGGTTGTCATACCTTCCAATGCCAGTGGGTCTACAACTACTGTCAGAGTCCAGGACTTTACTCGGATGAACCCTCAAGCATTTCACTGGTCTAAGGTAGATGAGAACCCGCAGGAGTTCATTGATGAGGTTCAGAAGATCACCCAAATAATCAGTGTTACCTCCATTGAAAGTGCAAATTTGGTTTCTTATCAGTTGAAGTAGGTGGCCTTGATATGGTATAAGCAGTGGAAGGAAGGGAGATGGATTGGTGTAGGCCTAGTGAAATGGGATGAGTTTGTGACTGCGTTCGTAGATATATTCTATCCTTGTGAGTTAAGGGAGGCAAAAAGCCGCTGAGTTTGTGAACTTGAGGTAGCACAACATGACAGTGCAGGAGAACACGTTAATGTTCACTCAACTATCGAACTATGCTCCAAACACTACAAGAAATCTGATTTTTAATGACCAATTCTTAACGACAGGATATGAATACGATCGTTAAAAGTGTATTTATAGCGACAATATTTTTTCCAGTCATCAAATGTAAATTTTTTGATCAATACTAATGAGGGACTAATATCCAAATGTTATAAAAATTAATTTCCGGTGGTTAAAAATAAAAGAAAGGGCGCCAAATTTTCCCTCCTTCCATTCACGTTTCCTGAAACAGTACACGTCCCCATCTCTCCGCGAAAATAGAGATTACCCATGCTGCTAGGTCTCTTTGTTTTCAAAATTAATGAGCATCTCTTTTCCAGATTTTGTTGGAGAAAAATTAGCAAAGAGAGATACAGAGCTGCGTACGTTCATTCCGAGTTAGAGGAAAACCAGTAAAAAGAATATAGGCATGCGTACATCTGTTTCCAGATTTTGAGGAATCAACAGAGCCGATTTGTTTTTAGGTTTGTTGGAGAAAAAGAAGGCATACATCACTCAGTTCCATTGTTATATAAATGAAATAAGCTCTATATTTTGATTGCAGAATACTTTCTAAGTTCCTAAGTGAAAATTAGTCTTCAAATCTAATCGTACTCTTGCTGCTACTAACACCGGACATTCTTGGAGTTTCCTTCTTCAAGGTAATTTTATATTGTTTTAACTATGAATTTGTTTGTGAAATACCGTTTTCTCAATTCTGAATTTACACTGAACCATTCCAGTTAGGTTTCTTTTTCCTCTTTTTGTTCTCCGTACACTTGTGTATATTAGTGGTAGACATATGTGTACTATGTATATGATTGAGTACTTCTTTGATTAAAGGAGGTATAATTATGTTGTGAGTATACTTCTGTTAGTATTTTGCAGAAAGAAGAAAGATATAATTTCTATTATATAAATTATTGTAATTGTTCTCTTGATGATATTGTATTACTGATTCTCTTGATGATGTTGTATTACTAATTTATGTCAAAATCTACCTATAAGTTGCACACTGGTGCTACCAGTGACTCCTAAAAGCAAAATTCAAGACTGTATAAAGTCATAGACATCTGGCAGACATGACTAACAAGAGTAAGATAGAATTAGGGGTAGGAGGCAAACATCATATTAAGAACGAAACAAGAATTTATCAGCACATAAGCAGAAAATAATGGTACTAACGCGTAAAAGAAAAACCATATAGTTACAAATCATGGAATATTGTTAGAAAGAAGGAAACCATCAATCATCAGTATAAGAATATTAATCAAGTCCAATAGTTCTAGTTCTAAAATTAAGAACTAAGGTGGATACTCAGCCAAATGAAATATATGGAAAACAGATGCTTAGAAATTAATTGTCCTCCCTTAGTTTAAAGTGAATGAGATAAAGAGTTAAAAATATCAGCACAATAAAAACGAAGCACATTACATTCTTTTTTTAGAAAGGTAATATTAGTGTATATATACCATAGATGTAACTAAAAACTAAAGTGTAGTTTCCCTTCAAAAGTGATTATAGCTTACAAATAGGAGATCATTGCTAAAATCCTACAAAAAAATCTAAAACATCAAAAATATCATTTGCTTGAGCTAAAAATTTATGTTCACACCAAAAGTATAACAAGGCTAGATAGTTCTTTTTTAGCTTCTGAACAATATTCTGCTTTTGCTGAAAATACCTCTTGTTCCTTTCATTCCAAATAGTCCACCAAATACATGTCGGGACAATCTTTCATCTTTCCTCCTTGTTTGTAGTATTGACATCCTTGTTCCAGCATTTTAGCAGGTCCCTTATGATACTGTCTTTACCTAGCTAATTCCTTTTAGGATAATGTACAATCTCCACAGTTGTTTTGTCCATTTGCAATGTACAAAAAAATGATTGATTGTCTCTTTTTTCTCCTGATCACACAAAAAGCATCTAGAACATAGTTGGATTTCTCTCTTGTTTATATTTTCATGTTTCAATACTGCCCCTTTTTCTAGTAAGAAAGTGAATCAGTTGACTTTTTAAGGTGTTTTTGGTTTCCAAATCATCTTCCATGGACATTCTATCCCGCGTGTTGTTGTTGTACTTAGATCTTTGTATGTTGTACTTGCTGAAAATAGCCTTTTTTATGTAATAAAATATCAATCTTATTTTCTTGCATTGAGGCTCACAAAAGATGTTCATCTACATCATGCTTTAGTTCCTTACCTATGAGGGAGGGTGTTAAACATCTGCCAATAGCTACAGATTTGATAATACTATGAACACCTTACCACTTTACCTATCTGATTGTAACTCTTTAGGTAATATCATAAAAACCAGATGAAAGTTTCTTGACCAAATCCATACTAAAATCCCAGCCTCTTAGCTAAATCCATATCTTTACCCATCTCTATTGTTGTCACCAAATTGTTGTCTAAAAAGTATTCATGACCTACCCCCTTCATTTTATGGATTCAATGCAAGATAACAAGTGGTTGATGCTCCCATCAATGATACCCATATGATGGAGAATATTAGCTGGGACCGCTCCAGGATATAACTTAGTGTTTCCAGATCTTGATAAGAAAATTCTTGTGCATTCCTTCACATAGTTTTAAAGCATTTCAATTATTTATGTTGGACACTTTAAAACTTTAGTTGTTTCTTGAATGTAGCTTGGAAGAGTACTTTCAAGATACTCTTGTATCCAATGTGGGACAATTGGAAGTTATGGACTTACGGTAATAATGGACAATGATGAACTAAAGGTTTCTCTAGAGTCATACCAGCTAATGGTACCATCGAGAGAAAGGCCCTTATCATGCTCATCAACTTGTTTCTATTTTCATTTGTATCTTCTATAGCCTGACTGAGATCCAAAGAAAGATAACAAGCAGCAATCTACATTAAAACTAGATTGTAATAAAGGTATTTTACCTGGACTATTTTTTTTCCTGCTAACAATTGTTACACTAATTTAACTGTTGCAAATTAAGCTGCTTAAGTGTTGGTCAAAGACCCTTAACAAGTAATGCTTTAACTACTGCTAATAAGGCTTCGTAAGTGCTCGTTTAAGGCCCTTAACAACTACTTTAACTGCTGCTAATAGGGTTGCTTAAGTGCTGGTTTAGTGCTCTTAAGAGCTGCTTTAACGGCTGCTAATAAGGCAGCTTATTTGCTGGTTTAAGGCACTTATCATCTTCTTTAATTGCTGCTAATAAAGCTGCTTATTTTCTAGTTTAAGGCCCTTAACAATTTCTTCTATAATGTTGTGGTTTATTCTAAATTTTCATCTGTTAATCATTATATATTTAAGAGTAAATTAGTAGATTGATTAAATTTTGGGATTTATAATTATGCAGTCGCAAAGTATATTTCTGTTAAAAGAAGAACTCCAACCTTCTCTCGCTACTGCTCATCGCTTATCGAACTTGCTCGTCTATTGTTTGACATGTATAATTACAAAACGCATTCTTAGAGTGTTCTTCTCATCAAGGTAAGTTTCTATTTGTGTACATGTATTAATGAATTTTGTTCTGTGAGAATCTTATTTTCATATTATTCTCTTTTTCTTCTTTATGAGTTATTGTTATTGTAACTACTAATTGAGTATCGAGGGTGGTTTACTTTTAACTATTGTTTATGACTTTAAATTAACTATCTAGTTGGCAAACTTACCAGTATAGAAGAATTCCTTAACAGCCAACAAGACTTCAGTTTTAACCAGGTCCTACTTCTCTGTAAAGTGAAGCCATCAATCCATATAGATTTTTTTGCAGGCATATCATGTAAAACAACTAGAATCTCCTCATATGTAACTTATTTAATCAGTAAACACTTCTGTTGGTATGAGAAGAAAAGGTCCCTTTGAATTACTTCAACATTAGGACAAGATATCTCCTCAACTGTTAGCCCATAATTGTTTGTAAAAAAGGAAATAAATTCTTCCTCTAGTTGCATAGGGTCAGAAAATTTGATAAAGCAGCATCATAGATTGATAAATAGAGTTTTGGATAGTTCTCATTTTCCATTGAGCATTGTAATACCTAGTATTTTCATCATCACTATGTATCCATGATGGTCTAGACTTTTGTCTTACTGCTTGTTCCTAAACTTTTCTCCACATATTCATATCAATCATTACCAACTTCTCCTTTTCAATGAAAGAATGATTAAGTGGTTGACTAGCCTTTTGAGATAGAAGGACTTCAAGTTTCTGTCTATCCAATTACAACTTTTGACTACAAGAAAAATATAGAAAACTAACAAACTGATTACTAGTGATGACAGGAGTTGAATTTATTAAGTTGCCACTTTGATCATATGATTAGATTATTTTGTCAAAGTGTTCGATCTAAGATGCTCACAACTAATAAATACCTTTAGTATTGAATTGTAGCTACACTAGTGAACATTAATCGGATTAGTTATCTAAGGTTAAAATCTAATTTGTTTTCTGAAGAAATGCTAAGCTTGAATATGGTCTTATGTGACTTCTCGTTTGCTTCCCAAACATTGTTTGTAACTATCAATTATATATAATGTATTTTTTTTGCTTACTTGAACTACTTCAAACTATTTGAGACAATTTTTAATTTTGATATGAATCATGTGTGAGGTCTTCGAGCAAGTTTTTTTTATGGCACGTGAAAGAGACTTGTATATAAACACTTAAAGAAAAATGTTGAATACTAATGCTAACTTGCATAATCTATGTGTCATGAACTAAGTGTGAGGTCTTAGAGAAACTTAATTTAATGTTGAATACTTGATGGTTTTAACTGATTGCTGCATAATATTATTTAATGCATGTTTGAAGAGCTATTTTCATGATGCACATTGTAAATTTCTTTTGGATACTCAGTCATTATTAATTAAACTTTAGAACAGAATGGTAGTAATATTTAATACATATAGCATTACATTTAACTCAAAATAAATGGTTAGTTCTTACTCCTTTTGGTTGTTAACTAATATATTTCTTATGTATTTTTCCTGAATCAAGAATATGATACCTAATAAGGAACGGATGCAACTTGCGCAAGATCGACTTGATAATTCTTATACTTGGGGTGGAGAACTTTTTGGATTATGCTTTTACAAGATTAGGAGAAAGACAAGAAATACGTTGCCCATGCGTCAAGTGTTGATAAACTTGTGAGGTGGTTAGGTCACATCTATTAGTGTATGGAATAATCCGAAGTTATACTTTTTGGTACCATCACGGGGAGAGGTTAGGTGAGCCACAATCAGACTCTGAATTTGTAGACGACTATGGCATTGAAAAGGACTATGATGAGGATGAAATACATGAGATTTTAAGGGATTTATACCCCACTTTTAACGCAGACAATATGAACACAGGTGGTGATGATTTTGTTGAGCAGGAACCAAATCTTGAAGCAAAACGATTTTATAGCCTCTTAGAGGATTTTGAGCAACCATTATACGAAAGTTCAAAAGCTTATAAACTTTCTACTTTGGTTAAATTGCTTCATATTAAAAGTATTGGTCATTAGAGTAATGCATCATTTACAATATTGTTGAAGATACTGAAGGAAGATTTATTTCCTGATGGATCAAACTTGCCAGATTCATATTATGAGGCGAGGAAGATAATTCAGAAACTTGGGCTTTATTACAATAAGATAGATGCGTGTATGAATAATTGCATCTTATATTGAAAGGATGATAAGTTTCTTGAAAATTGCAAAGTTTGCGGTGCATCTAGATGAAAAGAAGATAAACGTAATGGGGAAACAAAACGTAAACGTGGGAAAAAGATACCATGAAAGATTTTTACATTATTTTCCTCTAAAGCCAAGACTTCAAAGATTATTTATGTCCTCAAAAGCATCTTGCCTGATGAGATGGCATCATGATGAAAGAGTTGATGATGGAATAATAAGGCACCCTATCGATTCAGTAGCGTAGAAGAGACTTGATAAACTTCACCCATCTTTTGCTAGTGAGCCTCGTAATGTTCGACTTGGACTTTATAGTGATGGTTTTCAACCATTTAGAAGTTCCAAAAATCCGTATAGCATTTGGCCTATGGTACTTATTCCATATAATTTACCTCCTTGGTTATGCATGAAACAAGAGAATTTTATTTTATCAATGTTTATTCCTGGTCCTGAAAGTCCTGATGATGCAATTAATGTTTATCTCCAACCTTTGATAGAGGAGTTAAAGGAATTATGGGAAATTGGAGTGGAGACCTTTGATGCATTAGCTAAATAAAATTTTATGTTATATGCAGCCTTGTTATGGACCATTAATGACTTTCCAACATATGCAAATTTGTCAGGATGGCGTACCAAAAGAAAAATGGCTTTTCCATATTGCAAAAGAAACCTTTTCAATTAGGTTAGAAAATGGTAAAAAGCAGTGCTATATGGGTCATAGATGCTGTCTTCCTATTAAACACAGATGGTGGAATGATAAAGATTAATTCGATGGCACTAAGGAGTGGAGATTACCACNTATTTTTCATTTCTTGCATATCTATGATAAAGATTAATTCGATGGCACTAAGGAGTGGAGATTACCACCAAAAATGCTATCTGGTTATGATATACTTGATCAAGTTGCTGATTTAGATGGGTCAACACTATCAAAACATCCAAAGAGGAAGATAATATATCACATGAGAGTAGGGGTGATAATTGGAAGAAGAAGAGTATTTTCTTTGATCTTTCATATTTAAAAACTCTACTGTTGCGGCATAATTTAGATGTGATGCACATTGAGAAAAACATATTTGATAATATTCTAGGGACAATCTTAAATGTCAAAGGAAAAACTAAAGATACCCTGAATTCTCGAATGGATTTGCATGCAATGAATATAAAGAAAGAATTGTATCCGATAAAGAGTGGAGATGAATATGAGTTACCAACTGCATGTTACACATTATCTCTTGAAGAGAATAATGACTTTTTTTAATTTCTTAAAGAATTAAAAGGTCCTAGATGGATTTTCATCAAATATTTCTGAGTTTGTCAACCATAAAGATCGCAAACATTCAGGTTTGAGAAGTCATGATTTCCATGTTATTCTACAATATTTACTGCCATTTGTGATACGTAGTATGCTCTGTAAATCTGTGCTTGAACCACTTATTAAGTTATCTGTATTTTTCAACATGCTTGGAGTGAAATGTCTAAGAGTAGATGAGCCAGAGAAAATAGAAGCCCAAATTCCTATAACTCTATGCATGTTAGAAAAGGTCTTCATTCCTGCATTTTTTTATATCATGGTCCTCTTGCCAATTCATTTAGCTCATGAAGCTAAGATTGTTGGACCTATTCAATATCGATGGATGTATCCGGTGGATCGATGGCTATACTTTCTGAAATCCTTTATTCGTAATAAGGCTTTCCCAGAAGGCTCTATTGCAGAGGGATATTTATCAACTTAATGTGTGACCTTATGTTCAAGGCATTTACATACAATGGAAACAAAATTTAATCACCATGAACGGAATTATGATGGTGGTTCTACTGAATCTGGTGGAGGTTTATCTATTTTTTCTCAATCTAGAAAAGCTTTGAAGGGTGGCACATTGGACAGTCTTGATTCAAATGAATTTAAGCAGGCAAATTCTTATATTTTGAAGAACTGTGATGAAATTCAACCATTCCTCGAGTAAGTAATGACTCATTCAAGTAATTTACTTTTGTATTTTTTATATTTTCTTACTTAAAATGACATGTATATTTCAAATTCATTGCATAGAATTTTCACAAATATCAGTTGATACCTTAAAATATCATTTAGAGATCGAATGGAATAAACAATTCATTAGTTGGTTAAAAATAAAGGTGTGCAATTAAGAGTTTTTGTTCTTCAAATAAATTTGTGAATAGTTTTGCTAAACTATATGTGTTACACCCCGTAAATTCTTGATATGTAGATGGCCTATTCGCATGTTGGTTAAGAGTTTTGAATGCCATACATGCTAGGAAAAGGCCAGGGGAAAGACCGGATAAGTGACACGTCGAACCATC
>JACEIK010000421.1:77314-174149 GCA_018107945.1 Datura stramonium | reverse complement strand
TTTATTTTATTTGAAAATCAAATATTGTATAAAATTAATACATGAATAACCAAGTTATTCATGTATTAACTCATACCTTATCCAGTAACCAAACGACCCTTAAAGAGTTTCTGAGTTGCTGCAACATGTGGCATCTCATAAAAAAGATTAGTGACCAATTCCCCCTGCCAAGATTTTTTTAGTTGAGCTTATCGCACCGGATTTGCTTAGTATGATTTATACTTCTTATGTAGTTAGCAAACTCTTACACGAGAGCGAGTTTATCCAATACGCATCTAACAAAATAACGGTTGTGAATTTTCTGACGATTTCAACGACAACATATCTAGGGTAATCTAAAAAGACAAGATCTGAAGATAATAGAGTATACGCAAATGTTACCCTAGCTCGGAACACAAATAGGCCGATTCCAATTTTTTAGGGGAGGAGGGAGGTTTCCAAGGAAAAAAATAGAACAATCCTTCAGACCAATGTGGAACGTAACAATAACGAGTTATTACAATTTTAATCCCAAAAAAAAAGTTTTAAGTGTAAGTTTCTATTTGTCCCCTGTATCAATTTATAAATATTAAAACTTGGCCATGAAAATGGAAACCTCAAAGTCATTGACCAAAGGGCTGGCTACAGATCGAAACGCAGAAAAAACTTGTTCGATCTGACGGAAACTTCAAAGTGAAAACTGATGACGGCAGATTTCAGTTTGAGAAATTGGGGTAAAAATTCAAGCCCTCTCAATGGCCGATGGTTCACTGTTTTCGCTTCAATCTTGATCTTGTCAGTTTCTGGTGGCACTTACTTATTTGGTCTTTATTCGCAACACGTCAAATCTTCATTGGGTTATGACCAAACGACCTTAAATTTGTTGAGTTTCTTTAAGGATGTGGGTGCCAATGTAGGAATCATCGCTGGCCTAATTAATGAAATTTGCCCACCATGGATTGTTCTTCTGATTGGAGCATCGATGAATTTTTCTGGGTACATTTACTTGTGGCTGGCAGTCAACGGTGATGAATTCGTCAAACCCCAGGTTTGGCAAATGTGTTTGTGTTTAATGATTGGTGCAAATTCTCAGACTTTTACTAATACTGGTGCTTTAGTGACTTGTGTCAAGAATTTCCCAGAAAGCAGGGGAATTGTGATTGGATTGTTGAAGGGGTTTGTGGGTTTAAGTGGTGCAATTATAACACAGTTGTTTCATGCAATTTATGGGAACAATGGGAAATCTTTAGTCTTGCTAATTGCTTGGCTTCCCCCATTTGTTTGCTGCAGTTTGCTTAAACATGTTAGGGTTATGAAAGGCCTGAGTCGTCAAGAAAATGAGGTCAAGATTTTTTATCAGCTTCTTTATATATCACTTGGTCTTGCTGGATTTCTCTTAATGATCACTATTTTGCAAAATAGAGTAGTTTTCACTTTAGTTGAATATAGATTGAGTTCTTGTATCGTGCTGCTTTTGTTATTTGCGCCAATAGTTATTGTAATTAGGGAAGAATTGAAAATTGGGAAGAACAGGAAACAAGTTTTGGATGATAGTGTGCCATTGAAAGGAATAGAACAAGGGAAGTTACCATCAAGAAGTCAGGCAAAAGAAGTTTTATGGTTCAAGAACATTTTTAAGCCACCAGAGAGAGGTGAAGACTATACAATTTTGCAAGCACTTATGAGCATTGACATGTTGATTTTGTTTGTTACTACCATCTTTGGAGCTGGTGGAACATTGACTGCTATAGATAACATAGGACAAATTGGCAAGGCATTAGGATATCCTAACACAAGTATTGCAACATTTACTTCGCTAGTGAGTATATGGGGTTATCTAGGAAGAGTAGTCTCCGGCTTTGTCTCCGAGATTTTCTTGACAAAGTATAAAGTCCCTCGTCCGTTGATGCTTACTTTTGTGCTCCTTCTATCTTGCTTTGGCCATATTCTTATAGCAATGGGAGTCCCTAGCGTTCTTGATATTGCATTGGCTATACTTGGGTTTTGCTTTGGAGCTATGGCACCTTTGATATTTGCCATCATATCAGAACTTTTTGGCCTAAAACACTATGCTACGCTGCTCAATTTCGGCGGAGCAGCCAGCCCAATTGGAGCTTATGTCTTCAATGTTAGATTGGTTGGCCATTTCTATGACAAGGAAGCTTTGAAGCAAATGGCAGCCTTGGGACTTTTAAGGAAGCCTGGGGATCATTTGACATGCATAGGTGTCGAGTGTTACAGGTCTTCTTTTCTGATAATTGCTGCAGCAAGTTTTGTAGGGTGCATTGTATCATACATTTTGGTGCTTAGAACAAGAAAGTTCTATAAAGGCGATATATACAAGAAGTTTAGGGAGCAAGCTTAACTTCTGGATACCTCAAGAGTAAGCTTGGCCAAATAGTTTCATTCTGCCGCACTTTTTGTAACATGCTATGGCTTATAGTTAATAGTTCGAGTCGTACTGATTCGATTACAGGGGATGTTTAAATATCAACCCATGTCATATTGTAACACATTATACTCATATCAGGAAAAATTAAATGACATGTTGACAAATACCTAGGATTCTTGGTTCATAATATTTTCTGTAGGAGTTTGGTGGATATAAGGTTGTTGTATTGTGTTACTTCTGTGGGGATTTTATTGAAAAGAAACCTTTTGCTAAACCAGATTATTAACTTCTTTTCTTCTCTTTTTATTCTTAACAATCTTTTAAGTCTTTGTCGTGTTTTATCTTTTAATGTGCAGCTAGCTTCTTTTCATCTTTTCTTTTTCATCGACTTTATGCAGTTTTTCTTATGTTCTGAATTTACAAAAGTGATATTCATAGCTTCTACAAAATTTTACATCAAATCATATAGAGAAAGGATTGCGAGAAACTAAGAAGGATTCAAATCCGATATAGTAGAGATTTGGCTTGAAACAGCAATTCACATTTCGACCTCCTTTTTGCCCTTGTAACTTATAAGGCCTTATCTCTTGCAAAAGGAATTTCAGGCTGAGTCAGAGACAATGACATTAAGGATTCATATAGTCGAACTCAACTTTACTTGAAACTGTGGTGTGGTGTTGCTGCGATGAGCCTGTCTCAATTGCCTCAACAAGACAAAACATAAGCAATGACGCCACTTCACAAAGTACTAGTAATACTACACAAGAAACTCGACAATTGTATCGTCGACAACCCACAGAGCTGATGCAAAATACAGGTTACTAAGGGATGTAAATTCATATGCCACTGCAAGTCACTACAAAAGACCCTTCTACGTATAAGAAGCTTCTATTGCAAACAAAGCAATAGCTCTGGTATTCTACGTTCCAAAATTAGATTAATATTTTACCAGAGATGATAAGAAAACTGGAAAAGAAAACAATTAAAGAACGCTAACAAACTACTACATTTGTTTCTCCATTTTCGTGTCAGAGTTTAATGTAAGTACAAATCACATTAACTAAAATATGCAGCAATCCATCTTGTTCTTCCTTCTCCACTTTCTCCTGCTTCCCCTCTGTTTGGTCCAAATCTGGCAAAGTTCAGTCGGCCCTTGGGCTGCTGCCACTTGTTGATGGCCTTTTCCCGGAATATTTCTGTTGCAATAACAAAAGAAACCATGTTAAACATCTCAAATTGAGACTAGTAATCTAAAGTTTCCTGATTAGCGGATCGAATACTAGTTGAGATATAAAACTGCTCAATAGCTACTGAGATTACCTGCTTTCCAAGGTTGAATGGAACGTATCTGTATTTAATCATGTGCGTAATTTGTCGTCTCATGGTAAGGACAAAAAGAACAATCCAGTAGCACAACAGTATAGGCCAGAACACAGGAACATCAAATAGCGAGAAGAAAGTCATGACAAATGCCACACAGAAAGCCTTTGTTATGGCATACCTGAAAGAAAGAAAAAAAAAAGAGAAATAATAAATATTTGCTTCTACAGCCAATAGGTTCAAGAAGGTACTTTTTTGCAAACCACGTTCAAGAAAGTAGTTAATGGCCTAAAAGATGCATAAAACCTCTCTTATGCCATGCCAACTGTATAATAAAATGTACAGGGCAACTTCACACCCAACTAAGTCACTGTGTTGAATTAGCTTTCTGATATTAACACTTTCAATCAACTGCCTCAATCCAAACTAGTTGGGGTTGCAATTTTTTTAAGTAAGGCTGACAGGGATTGGATATATGAATATTTTGGTATCCATTCCGCTCTATAGGACTGTCTGGCCCCCTACTGAAAGAAAAAGAAATCTTCACCTTTCTTCAATTCCTGTTTCTCACAGGCAAAACATTAGCGAGTACAACGTCTAGGATGCAAATTATGCAAAAATACAGCAGTCTTTCACAACAATAAATTCATGCACGCAAGGACATAAATGACACACCATGCTAATTAAGGCGGTGGAAGACCTTGTAAAGGACCATGGACAGAAGAAATCAGTAATCGGAGAAGATTACAACACACGCAAGCACCAAAAGGAAAAATAGCTGTCAGGCACTAGGCTCAATATTCTAAACAACCGTGACAGAGCCTTAGGTAAATATTTCTTTGAAAGGGTATTAAGTAACCAATCTGGCAACCTCGTGATTCCTGAAGGCCCAACTCTTATGGAACAGATCCATCAAGGATCACATGGGCCAATCCAATTTAATAAGTGAAAATTGGACATAATATCCAAGTCCATCTGTGCAGGACAAATGCAGCTTAGTTTCTATGATTTATGAGATCTTTGACATACAGATATTGTGTAACAAGTCAAGAAAAATAAAAAAGGTTGGTATAACAGAACCATAAAATATGTTAGTGAGGTGCAACTTCCTTTTTTTTTTTAAAAATAAATAAATCTCTATGTTAGCTAGGTACAACTTAATTCTGAATATTCCAGGCAGCATTTAGAAACTGCTGAATCTATGGTCATGCTGCTGGCTCGAGGCATAAAATTAATGTTAGTGCAGCCAAGCCAAATATTATAAGTTTCAATGGCGACAAAAGTATAAGGTGACTGTTATAATTGACAAATGGTAAATTAGCTTAGAAAATTCATCCAACAACAACATACCCAATGTGATCCCACAAGTAGGGTCTGCGGAAGGTAGGATGTACGCAGACCTTTCCCCTACCTTTTATCAGGCAGAGAGGCTGTATATGCAGCAAGGAGCTACTGCACCAATAAGTACTCTCAACGTTTACCAAGAGCTAAGACCAAAGCAAACATTTAACTATGAGACAATGCAAACTGAAACAATTCCGATACAAGATGATATATAATGTACAGTACAGATGACAAACCCTTCTCCGAGAAATTAGCAATGCAAAAACCATAAAACAAGAATTATTTACCAGAACTTGAATTCCGGGAGACGACGTATAAAAGGCTTGAATTCATCTGAACCTTTAGTTGGCAACATAGGTCCATCTGAAGGTTCCAGCTCAGGGTCAACAAGAGGTGACAGGAAACCAATCAGCAAATTGAGAACATAGATGCCCAAACCATAGGTAACAACATAGAATCCATGAACATAATAAACCCGCAGAGCATAAAGCAATGCTAAGACAAAAGTTCCAATCCATCTATATGTAGCATGAGGAGTAGTTTTATCTAAATAGTATTGGAAAAGTTTTGAAAGCTCAAGTCTCCGCTGGTTCAATGCTGAAGCCGCTGAGGAACCATCACCTCCAACACCCTCCATAGAAACTCAAATTCACAATCCTGCCATATATCAATGCAATAAGATCAACACGGGGAAGACATTGCCAACTGAGTGCACTACTTGCTCAAGTTAAGAAATAGAAGAATTAGGACTTTGAATATTAGTAATGCTTAGATCAGTAGGAAATTAACATTAGTAAAAAACTGATTGCTCAGATCACCCTCCATAATATCAATCATTGACAAATGAGTGAAAATACCACCTTCTTATTACTAGAAAGCTATAATACCCTCCAAGAATTAATTAAAAAGCACACAACTACCAAACCTTTAAAAAATCAACTAGAGAAAACTAAACTTGCTGGCAAAGTGACAAGCTAAACAGAACCCACAAAAATAATAATTTTTCCCCGTGATTCATACTTGAAAATAAGGCTAGAAAGAGAAGAAGTTTGCAATCTCAGATACCACATCAGCGAAATCCTTCCAAATTAGGTAGGGTTGAGTGAGTGATCCACTTATTTAAGATTTAAAACAAACTCGTCGAAGAAGTTGGTTCAACTTCAGCTAGTAGTCACAACCCACAAGAGAGTTTTGAGGGAAAAAAGGAAATTATATAAGTCCTTCCAAATGTAGGATATAATTTAACTTTACTGTACGATAAACTTCTTTTAGCAAGTCAACTATGCAGCTAGAATTAAAAGAAAACAAAATAAATGAAAAAGTGATTTTTGAATTTGATGTTTTGAACTATGACCCACTGCTTAACGGCTTAACCCATCTGACTCAACACATTTTGACCAAAGCAATTTGAGGAGTTCGGACTGAACTGACTAACCCCATCACAATCCATCAATTTAACACCCTATAATCCTACATTAGTGCCGAGCTCATTTTGGTCCAATGGAACCCAACCGTAAATACTCCAAAAGAGGCAAGGAAAATAACTCTTAACACATTTTGTTTCTCCAAATCTATGACACCCATTTTGACCAAAGCAAACTTTTAGGAGTTCAGGCTGAACCGACTCACCCTTCAAAATCCATCCAGTCAACACCCTAAAATCAAACTCATTTGGTCAAATGGAACAGAGATATAAATTGTTATCCCAAATAACTCAAGCAAGATAACTCTTAACACATCTAATTTCTCCTAATCTTAAGATGCCAAGAACTATGATCACCTTAAAAAAAAATTATACCCAAAACTGAAAAAACGAATATCTATATGTTTCAAACAACAATAAGAATCAGATCTGATTTCTGAAGCTTGTAAATAATAAATCGTAAAACAAAAATCACCGTACTACGGAACACAAAAACGTTTTGGGGATTCGGGTTTACAGAAATGTTAGGGTTAGATAATACGGAAGGAACATTGAAAACACAAATTATGAGAAGTACCTTCGCTGACTGAAGAACAGTGAAGAGATTTTGAGTGTTAGAGAGGGCAGAGGGGAAAATACGATCGGATCTGTGGCTCTTAGTGGACCTGCCGACGAGCGAAGAAATTTTTATCTGTTTATCAATTGAGAAAATATTCTGATTTTATCCCCTCTTTCTTCTATTTGTCATTTTACTAAACAAACATTTTCTATTTATCCAACACATTAAGTAAAGTGTAGTTTGCTTCTCTAGTTGGATTTTTTTAACTTAATAATGTAATTCCTAATTAATGCATAATAAAAGCCTCATTTGTTTAATTTAATTATTCAAATTTCATTAAGTTCGAACTGAATTGATTTGAATAATTAAGATTTATAACAAAATCTTAATATCGTTAAGATATATATTAAAAAGATTCTATAAAGAGCATCATCGTCCATTATTATCAACTATTTCCAGCCCAGCCCAACTCGCTATTGTCAACTATCAACACCCATAACAACCATTCTCAGATACAAGTAGTCAACACTACTAGCTATTATTAATAATTATTACTGCCAACTATCATAATCACAATAATCACTCATATAATCACTCATTACTACCACACCCACCAATATTCATCACTATATATCACCAATTACGCATAATCACCACAACTATCAACAATCACTATCACCAACACCATTAATCACTATTGTCAGTTACAACCATCATTAGTTATTAACCACAAACCACCATTAGCCAACATATTCCCCACGCGGCACCTGGCTAATCACCATTAAACATATATTTTATATATATATGTGATATTTATTAAACTAGTTTAATGCACATGTGTCTCACTTCAATATATTAAATTTATGTATATATATGAAAGTAAAATACTAAAACAATTGACGCCGATAATATTTATTTAAATAATATAAATAAATATTATATCTTTTAATATATTATTATTTGAGATCAAACAAATTATCATTCACATCAAGTGATCGAACAATCGTAGGAGTACTTAATGCATGTGCGTCATTCATATAAAATTCAATAATTTTTCAATAAAGCAGATTGATTTATCAAAGACATCATTTTTCAAATGCTCAATTGGCGGCACTGGACATAAATTTGTTCTTCAAGGTCTTTCATCTCAAATTCCTTCTAAATAATCAATTGTCTTTCAAGCTCTATTGGAGTTCAATAATGGTGTCATCTACAAATGTTAGCATGACAAACTCCTACGTTGTTTTCTTTATAAAAACACATGGGCAAATTTCATCATTTATATAACCTTCCTTAGATAAATATTCACTAAGACTACATACCACATGTCTGTGATTGTTTCAACCATACAATGATCTTTGCAATTTGAATTGATACATTTCCCGAAAGACTTCGAATGATATGCTTCGCATATTTTAACTCGTGATTTTCATGTATATCTCATTATCAAGATCCATAAAGTATAAGCCGACCACATCCATCAAATGCATTTCAAGTTCTCAGTGATGCTGAAACTATAAGATAACGCAATGTTATTGCATCCATAATCGTGAGTATGTCTCTTCATAGTCGATACCCGTACCTTGTGAAAATCCTTGTGCAACAAGGCGTGCTTTGTACCCTTGTACTTCATTTCATTTTTCGCACAAAGACCCATTTACAGACAACAGGCTTAATACCATTAGGTGTTTGAGCTATAGGTCCAAAACTTCACGCTGACAAGAATTCAATTGGACACTGCTGCATGGTATTGGCTAATCATTTCTTTGTCGATATTTGTGACAGACTGAGGTTCAAGATCCTTATCTTGCATGATTTTTTGTTGCAACATTATATGCAAAGACATCCACTACTATTTTTGATCGATTAAATTAATTTTTAAATAATTAAAATCTATACATTCGTATATTGAAAAACAAAGATCTTAAATTCACATATCTAAATTTTAATGCATATTTTGTTCAAATATATATAATGCAGACATTTTTATTTTAATGCAAATAAATAAGCTTCTACCTTAATTCTATTTGACTACTGCATGAGGTAAAATTCATACTTATTTTTGTCGAAGTCTGATTGGCCATGATATTTAAACTACTAAGGATTACATTTATATTTAGCTTCATAATATCTGCAGAATGCACATAAACGTTATTTTAATCATTTTTTTAACAAAGCTAAAAGGAATTTTAATCAGTTTAAAATAACAAAATTCAATAAATATCAAATACTATGAAAACTGAATTTTATTTAAATTAACGTCCATTCCAGCAACTTATTGGGCGTGAATTGTAGCCTTTTGGGCTTGATTCTCATCTCCTTTTGGGCTGAATTTTCAGCTCTTTGCTTTGTTAGGCTTTATATGGGTCCAATCATCTTCTCTATCGGATTTGAACTTTTTTTATAATAAGCATCTTTTAATTTTTTATTAAAGTTAATCTTTAATGCAAGTATCCCACTGTTGTTTCAATGGGATCTTTATACTGTGATTTATTTAAAAAGTTTAAATTATATAAACGTTGAATGACAATCTATTATTTTATCAGTCTCTTAAAATATATTTGCACAACTCTTTAATAATGTGGATAAGGTTTAAATGGTATCTAAAGAAACTTGCGTAAATCATCAGTAATCCAACACATAAAAGAGGGCCTAGATCTTCTCAAAAGAGACCGGCCCATATTTATTTCAAGGGACAAGGGCAGCATCAATACATGAACGAGCCCAGCACCAAGATTTTAACCCCACCTTCCTAGTTAAACCCACATTTGACATAAATTGGGCCCTAGTTGAATTTCAACTGGACCAACACAAAGCAAATTGAGTAAGTGATGACATAAAATTTGGAGTTTCAACATGACATTTTGTGTTTTGAAAAACGACTCAAATATGTCAAAAATATAGACACAATACACATGTAATTGGTTTTGCATTGATTGTTAATCTACCTGATTATTTTACACCTGACTTGAAAGTTTGCAATTAAAAGTATCAAACGAGCAGGTTGAATTGTATTTGAACGAATTAATAAATAAGTGAATTATTGATTCATTCAAAAATTATTTAAGAAAAGTAAATATGATTTTTTTAAACAAAGAAATATTTCTTTGAATCTTATCAAGTCCAAATTATGATTTTCATAAAATTATAAATTATAAATTAATAATATTTTCATATTTTCAGGACCAACTTTATCACTCGTATTGGCAACCGTTCAAAATGAAATCAAATCAGTAGTTACATTTGGTACTATAAACGATAGAGCAATAATTAATGTACAATTGGCGACCAACTTCACGTGACAAAGACGGTACAAAATGTTGGTGATTAATGACCCATAGTTGCCGTGTTTCTTTTGCTTTAGATTGTAAAATCAAATGTGTATATTTGTTCCATCAAAAAGAAACAGACAAATAGGTTTAGCACCAGCTTATCATAGGTTGAGTACAATTTTGATGTAAGTGGAAATAGATGAGATTGAGATGGACCCATGCTGACGTGGCATAACCAAAACCACATGAAGATGTCTGGTACGAGAAGTCGGTTTCGTGGCTTAAAGTTGCCAAAGATAATAAAAAAGGAATATTCGTTCGGATGATTGAGATTTTAATCTAAATTTTTATTGTTCAGGTGGAGAATTAAAATTTAAATATCTTAAAATTTCAAATTTAAAATATTTTATTTTATTTTAAATGAAAGTAATTCGAAATGTTGAAGATTTTTATTCAAATTCACTGACAGGTCCAGCGACATGTGGAAGATATTTTGTACATTCTTTTGAGCTGTACATATCAGGATGACCCATTCTCTTGATTAATGTTACTTTCATTCAAAATAATTAATGTTTTAATTAAATTTCTCCTAAATTTTAAAAGTAAGTAAAATTTGCACTGGAGTATATTAATTTTAAAATATTAATTATTTTAGATTGGCAATAGAGATATTTTAATCGGGCGTAATTCTTCAAAGATCTAAAACGAATAATAAGTTATTAAATTAGTATGAGACTGACTAAGTTATTGGCCATGGATTACCTAATTTTATCTAGTTAAACAGAGTTGAAATTTCCTAAATTCACAAACCAAATATGAAATAATTAACCTAAATAACTCATGTTACCTTAAGAAGTTATGTATAAGCTCTTTGCACTGAAAAAAAGAAGAAGAAAAATATAAGGAAGATAATCAATTGTGACAAAGAAGGAGATTTTTTTAAATAGATTAATATTTGAGTCATGAAAACACTAATTAATATTTATATTATATTTTTTAAAATGTATTCTTTTTAAACTCTTATTAACGCAGAATATTATTCATATGCTAAAAAGAATATGAGAATGACCCATTTCTTGACTAAAGATTGATCTGATACTATCTTCAGAAGATTTTCGCCACGGCATCATTTATTTTTACAAAAGAATTTCATTTTATTTTTTGAAAATTTTAGAAAGCCGCTTCCCTAGGCTAGCCTATATATAACCAATCATTTTAATTTACTTTTGATCCTCTTGTAAATTATTCGATGAAGCAAATTATTAATTAGCAGTAATTTAAATTCTGTTAAGGGGAAATACTACTCATATATGCTTAAAGAATTTGATAAGAGTAAAACTTAATTAAAATGAGGGACAAAAGTGTGAGATAAAATGGGCCCCAATGTACTGAAACCACATGTTCACAGCTCTAAGGTGGCTTTTGTCCTGATTTTTTTGTTTGGCTTCTGAGAGTACAGTTTCTTTTTCACTTTTTCTCCTCTGGTCTTTGCTTCTTCTTCTCCTCCTTCACTGGTTTCTGCTCGCCTGCGATGAATTAAGAATCCATGTAGCCTGTTCTACTCTTCAATTTCTATCTACTTATTAGTAAGTTCATTTCTCAGTCGCTAATATTTCATATTCCTCTTTTCTTGTTCTTGCCAAAGATGGGATCTTTTTTGTGTAGTGATTTCTGAGGTTTTCTTGTTTTCTTTGGGCGTGCTTGATTTAGACTTGAAAAGTTTTGGCTAATTTTGTGCTGAAAATTTCTGTGTTTTTTTAAAGTAGTATGTATGTTTTCTCTCTGATTTTTGGGTGTGAAGGTAGATGTGTAATATCAAAATTGGATCTTTAGATGTGGAGGTATTAAATTTAATAAATACAGTAGTTTGGTGGGAGATTTGATGTCTCAATTTTTCTTTTGATGATTGTGGGATTTTGAATATTGATTAACATTATAATTTTTAATAGAATCCATGATGTGAAAAATATTGTGTGATTATTGTTGAAAATATGATAGTAACTAAATAAAATCATACTCGTGTATATGAAATAGGATGAGATGGAAAATAATGGTTCTAAGTTGAAGTCTCAGATAATGTGGCCACACAATTCAACAATTATAATTTGATTTATGGCTGTTTAATTCTCTTTCCCAGGTAAACTAGTACAGAAGACATAGGAGACAAGATATCTGCGGTCTGATCGGGGAAAGTAGGACAATCATTCGGATTATGATGGTAGAACCGAAAGTCTATGCATTCAATTGAATCTGTTTGGATGGCACATTGACTAGAACAAGCCAATGCTATTGCAGAAAAACACATAATCATGCACCAATACTTATGGAAACAATGACCAAGATTCTAAGCCTCTTCAGTCAATTGTTAAAATGGAGACAACGTCTAATGTTTCTAACCACAAAGATTAAGAGAATCTGAAACTCAAACGTTTCAATTCATTAATGAGAGTATGAGAACAAGTTCAGGAACCATGGCAAAAGAAACTCTAGACAGTTGTTCTCTACCATTGCATAACTTCTTGTGAAAATGTCACAACTACCTTCCAGAATCCTTTGGATTGTGTCAAAACATATTCATATGACATTGATCGCAGCATTGTTACATCGGGTACTTGCAAGACCGTGATTCTGGCCGGTATATAAACTAAAGAAGGGAAAAGAAGCAGAATTCTTTCATAAGTACATCATTACTAGCTGCAAAAGAAGAAGTAAGAATCGGAAATATTGAAGATGAACGTGAAGATTAATAAGGCAGAATGATACATTCTGCTGGATGTACCTCTACAAGTAGAAAATTTCTTTCAGAATTTGGTGGAGAAGAGTTTCAGAAAATTGCAGATTGTTCCTTCATCAGGTTGTTAAAGAGTGAACCTAGTTCTTCCCGTCTAACTGAATCAAAAGAGTTACATGCCTGTTCTGTGACCAACAAAAGCTACCACACAGTATGTTAATCACAAAATGTGCAGATGCTAATCTGTTGGAACGAAATAATGTTATCGGTAATTCAAAGATATGGAGTGAAATTACAGGAAAAGATCACAATAAAATTGTGATAAACATCTAAATCTTTTGTTCATTATATGAGGAATGAAGCTCAAATTCAAAACTGCACAGGCATTGAAAAGGAAAGAAAAGAGAAGACAATAAGGATTCTGAATTTGTGTTAAAGAACGAATCTTCAGCTGAAACTGATACCATGGACATGGATGTGTTTCACGAGAAGAATCAGCTTTGTGGTATGTCTTATTCTCACTGTTTGTATATTAAATCTAATTTACATATCACAAACTAATAAACTTTGTTTTAGATTTCTTGGAAAAAAAAAAATATATTTAATCTGAGATATAAGGAAATATTAATAAAATTAGTGCCTTAAAGCCAATTATTAATAAGAGGTCTCTTTCTCTCTATATGTATATTATCTTTATTTATTTTTCATATTTTTTTGTTTATCTTCATATTTTACACCTATAATTCTTATCTTCCTCCAAGTATAATGAATCTATATTTGACTTGCACAAGTTCTTCTAAGTGTAAAGAAGGTAATCTGAGATTTATTTAATTCTTCATAAATTAAGTTTTTGCGCTGATTGTCTCTATAATAAAACTGGACAAAAATATTTAAAAAAATTTCAAAACAAAAAATTACAAGGTATAAGTTCATGCTATCAACTTATCCAATGCACAAGTTCAATAGGCAAAAGTCCAACTTGTGTCTCCAAGTGTATAATGTCTGTCATTGAATTTGTACTTATGGGCGTAAGTGAGATTTGAAGTTCAATAAGATGAAATTATGCCTACCAGTCATAAGTTCATGTTACTTAGCTTATATGTCTAATGCATACATTACAACTTGTGGCGAATTTATGCCTTATGTATAACTTAGCAAAAACTTATGTCTTATGAATTTTATTTATACCTTACGTGTTTGGTTTTTACTTTATTTATTTATTTTGCTGTTATGGGCATTTTTTATTATTTTTTTGTCACTTAAAGTACCGAAAAATAAAAAATTAAAGAGAAAAATTAAAGACCAACCCACAATAAGGGCTTTTGAAAATAACCCTTCATATATTACTATCTTCGTTTATCTTGAATTTGTAATGTTTATTGCTCTATGTTTTTCTTCCTATCTGCTAGTTGCAAGTATAATGAGAAAGGGCGGAGCTACATGAAGCTCAGTGGTTCATTCGAACTCTTGTTTAAAAATTATAGTGTATATATACGGTCAAAAATATTTTTTGTATATATATAATATTGAACCTCTTTAGTACAACTCAAAGACCTAGTTCAAAGGGTTAAGGGTTCATATTTTCACCCAAAGGTGCACGGTTTGAATTCGGCTAACCATAATATTTTGATATTTTTGAACCCTTGATAGAATCGACTCACACCGAAGGTGAGAAATCTCCTCAAATCAACTACATACATGATAAGTTTAAAATCAAATAAGTTTTTCAGCAAATGAGAAATGTTATTGTCCTGTTGTAAACCAACTCTGAAAGCGGACAAATGTTTTGCAACCTTACAAATGTATCCTGCAGCTTTCTATAAGTCCACAGAATATTAATGATTAAACTATATTTCTTTATTTGGCCTGCAATCTAGAATCTTGATTCTCTTGTAAATTTGAGAGTTAGTCTGTTGAGCAAGAAGGGTATATCTCCATTTTGACCATTAGATATTTGCAGGTGAACAAAATGGACCAAAATTTGCCTTGTCAACTTGCACTTGACAGCTCCAGGAAAGAAGTGGATGCAACAGTACAATTTGGATATAAATCAGAGCGTTCTGCTTCAACTCCGATAATATGGAGGTGTTCTTCTAGAACTGGAAAGTTTGGATTTGGGATCAATATTGGTCTGGCTGAACGCCTAATTCATCAAGAACTAATCTCTGTTCTGAAAGACTTTTTATAAAAGACCCTGGAAGTAGATGGATTAAGCGCCTCAAAGTGAGTGATTCTGGTTCTTTGCCTTTTGGTACTAAAAGCTCCAGTTTAGTAGGGGAGACATCTCATGAAAAATCACACAAGTTTTTCAGCAAAATTCCTAAATCAACTGTAACAAGTTTTGAGCTAGCATCTAGAAAACGCCCTGGTAAAGAATTGATGGCTCACGATAACACTGCAGGCTTAGCCATGAATTCTAGCCCCTCTTCTATGAGCGTTATCAAGAAAGATCTGGAGTTATTGACTTCACACTCTTGGATTCAAAGATTGCTTCATGATAGAGCTATCGCTGCACCAAAGAGGCCTCAATCGGTGGTGGCTTCAGAGCCTCAAACCTCAAAGTTGGAGCTTGATGATTTCCGGAAGAAGCAACTTCCAAGCCTTGGTGCCATGGCCCTCATGGGGAAGGCAATGAATGGTTTTCAGCCATGAATTTCATAGAAAAGGTCCTTTAGTTGTTTAAACACTAAGAGTTTCTGAAAAATCAAGCAGCAACAATTGCGTTTTGGAGCTTGATGTAAATAGTTGGCGCTAGTAAGTACTGTCTTATTTTTATTTGATTCTATATATAAAAGCGCTCACAAAATGGCTTTACATACCTTGTTTCTCGAATATCTACTCGAATACTATTTCATCTCAGGTGTGTATTTCAGAGAAACATCTACTCGCCCGACCGGGTTTCATCCGTGTGTATTTCTGTAGAAAACATCTACTCGCCCGATTGGTTTCATCCGCGTGCATACCATTACATACTATAATAATTACATGCCAAAGAGGTTCAAAGTAAATTGTTATCCCATTGATTATTCAAAGCCAAAAGATTCAAAATAAATAGTTGTTAAGTGATTGGATCATGCAGTCTTGATTGTTACAGTTGAAATTGAAAACCAGTTGATAAGTTTAGACGTGTTTTTATATTCAGCACGTACGGAATTTTTGAAATTGAGTATTAGCTTATACAAAGTATAATCTATTTTGAGCAGTTTAATAGAGTAAGTGGCTAAAGCCAAAATTTAGACATGATGCTTTAAGTTTAATAAATTTTTTAATAGAAATCATCATAAGTTATAAAATTATTAAAAACAAAAAAAAACTAATATAATTAAAAATATTAAAAAAATCAAAAAAGATAAAAAAATTTATGTAATCTTTTGTAAGACATTAATACACATATATATAGATTATTGTATGTCACATACCATAACAAGTGTTTAGATCTCGCAAGTTCTTATTGATTTAAGTTTTTGAAATTTTTTTCCGCTGAATCAATTATTACATAAACTGTTAAAATTATTCTAGAATTAGTAGAAATATTAAAAATAGAATTAAGATTTCACATAATTGAGTATGCCAATTAGAGTATCATTTTTTACGTACAATATCTCGTGGACATTTTTAATTATAAAAATAAATTTAATCAACAATATAATAGTGATTGTTCCGCTTTTAAAATATTCAAAATTAAGACAACGCTTTTTAAATTTAGTCGTTTAAATGAATATTAATAATATATATATATATATATAAAGTTTTTAGGTCTCATATTTTGGAGGCCAAGGTTGGGCCGTCCCTGATGAGTTTGAGAACTTTATGCTAGTTGATTATGATTTTTCCTTTTTCACCTGTTTTTGCAATGATATATCTGTTTTTGGTTGTTCAAGCTTGAGCCTTTTTCATGAAAATAATCAATGTCCATTTCTCTTTTTGGATATTTAACTTAGTTGAAATTAAGATCTAGCTCCTCTCCATTTCCCAAGTTCTTTCTGGAAGGGTGACATATGTCCACTTTAACATTAATGGTCTTAAAATTTAAGATTTAATACATACCTAGCTTAAATTGTCAGAGACACAATTTCTTTTGTGTGTGTGTTCTCATTCATTTATTACGTAGTTAAGTTAAAGAAGCTCAATAACAAGACCTCAGCTCGAGGTCCGAATGAAACGTCCTAGTAAATTTAAGGTGCTATATATTAAGCCAACTTGTGCTTCTAAACATGAGAAGCATCTGCCATCTGGTGCAACATCTTGTTAAAACGAGAAAAACTAACATCATAAAATTCTTGAATATGTTTTTTTCACAGAGACCAGAGGACGAGGAAAACATTATTGGTAATTTGCATTTTTGAAAAATCAGATCAAATCCCTGATTACACTAAATCTAACATACTTGCGTCGATAAGAAAAATGAATAAGGTTGCGAATAGGCACAAGTAGTCCTAAATAGATATTCTTGAGTTCCAAATGCTTAGAGAATAGGTACACAATAAGAGATTTTTTTAATAAGTAACCATTGTTCTTCAGAATGCTACACCTACTACAGTTATCTTACATACATTTGACTCTTAGAACATGAACTAGGCACTAGAGGTGCAGCAGTTTAAGTTTTATTTTAGATGTGTGTCTCTGATTATACTTAGTTTTTTACATGAGCACAGAAACCTTCCTTGAGGGAGTCAGCTGTTGAATGTGCTTGGTTGTGTTGGGAAATAGGTCACCCTTTGATCATCTTCACCTTGGGATTTTGATTTCATGAATCTTAATCAACAAGAGATGCTTCACAAGTTCATATGACCATTCCATCTCTCATCAGGCTTTCTGCTATAATGGTTCTGACTTATGTAGAATCCTTCCTCTGGTCGGTCTGCTTCTTGAACACCCTAAGTTTCAAAGAAAAAAACATCAGTGAGAGGAAATTCCTATAATCTCTATCGATCAATCAATTATGTTCCCAGGAATTTTTCAGGGATTATCCTCTCAGGCATACAAATAATCAAATCTGAACTGAACCCTGTCATTCTGCTTTCTTTTCTAGCGAGCAGAAGCAGACCAGCACCTATGTTGCGTACTCTACTGTTCTTTGAATTTGACTGGGTGAACAGTTGATGGGAAATACAACTTCCACACTATAAATGCAATAATATTCTACTAGTTGAAAATAAGATACACTAAAGAAGATCCGGGAAGGATTCAAAGAAAAGCTTACATCTTTATTCATGATCACAACATCCTTTCCTATCTTTGCATTCTGTCAATGATACACCTGTATGAGGGAAACCATAATCAAATTTAAGAAAAATCTAAAGTGTCAATGAAATACATTTGTCAAAAAAAAAGAATTTTCTGAGTTTCATGTCAGTCTTCCCCGACACCGTTAAATTCAATGTCCATTTACCTTATTTTTGTATTTTCCCCAATCTAATTGGTACTTTCCTCTGCTAGCAGGAGGCAATCTCAGATTCTGTTTGGTAATAGTCTGCTCCCATCATTAAAGTATCCTGATGGGTAGTAAACATGTGTTTGAGGTCCATACTTTACAAGAAATGTAGTAGAAACAATAAACTGGTGCATTTTGCAATAAAACTAAAGAAAATAAATGCACTTGTTGAGGATAAATCTCTGAAGGAAGATAAAACTTAGGGGTACACGCAAACCTTCAGTTCAACGCCACAATCTAAGCGCGATCTTTCACCCACTATGGAGTGTTCCACAGAACATTCACAAGAAACATCCATGAGATTATGGCATCCTTAATCTGAAAACAGAAAACAAACTCCATTAGAATCCACAAAAAGAACAGTTGATGCAAACACGCACAATTTAGCCACTTACCTTGCAGTTGTCTATCTTGGCCAGGAAGGAACCTGGAGATGTGTAAAAAGGTGTTTCGGGATCATAAAATTGAAACTTTGGGAACTGCAATGGCACCCAACTAGTTGGATTATGCACTGGATGTAAATCACCTAAGATAATTTCTGAAAGATGAGCTTAGTCAAAGGTTCACCGTCACATAAAGGGAGTTAGCAACATGCTCCTGCTGTGAGCTCCAAGTTAGCATCATAAAAAGGGATTTAACTGTCCCAATGTCCTCCCAGTAATCTCTGGTAACATGCCTGGAAAGACAGCATAAATTAGTTAAAATTACAGCTGATCTTTTAGTTGAGTAACTAATGCACTCAATTAACAAAAATAATTTCAATAGAAAGATCCAAGATCCTTTACTTGACATTGTGCTCCGCTATAGCTGCTGGTATAATTTCGACAAAATCATTAGCTGTAGGATATCTCCATTTCAAGAGCTTCAACAGTACATCTGTCTTGAATACATAAACTCCCATTGAAGCAATATAGGGGGATCTCTTCGCATCTTGTGGAGATAATCCAATGAGAGTAGTATCTACTTGCTGCAGCACGAAAACTGTATGAGTTGAATTACAAAGGAGAATGTTGAAGAGATGACTTGGCAGTACTAATTGAATTTCCCTTTCATTTTTTTTTTCCTCCCAGTCTCTTATCATACAAAGGATGGGTTTAGGTTCTAACTAAACTACCTTATCTCTGTTATACTTACATGCTTGTTGATTTATCCAGATTGTGCTAATTAAAGATTCAATTGCTTTTCAAAATTGTAAAGAGAAACTTTTACAATGAAAATATCTTAAGGATACAGAGGTACTGAAATTCTTTCTAGCTAATCTTCTGGAAACTTGAAATGCTAACCAGAAGAAAGAAAGAAACTACATGTGCTTAAACTTTACTTCTATTAAAACATTGCATCAAACCAGTGGCAGTGGTTTCCAATGCTGCTGAAACAAAAAAGTGGCTGAATATAGTAAAAGTTGCAGCTGAATTTGCCACAGAAAAGTGTGCAGACCGGAGATTGCATGAACAAACAACGCAAATCTTTTTAAACCAGACAAGTAGAAAGAAATCAGCACATATAACAAAAGAAAGAGTTCAACTCAAATCACCATTGCTTTAAGATCAAAACCTTTTGGTTTTTCAGCAAACTGGACAACTCTGCCTCTGCTGTCAATTTTGACCAGCCCAAAATCTGATGCCCGGCTGAAAACATAAAGCGAATCTCAGCTTCACAACAGATATAAAGACGCGTTTATGTTTTATTTCTAAGAAATGTATAGTGTATCCATATGAATATTAAAGGAGAAGCTCTTTCTCCTTCTTATTTCTGATTACTCAATTCACTTAACAAGAAAGAACCATTGCAAGCTGTTTCTTAGTAATGATGAAATATCAATTCATATGAATTTAAACAAACCTGTCAAACAGCTGGTGCACATGAAAGAGTGATATCAGAATTCGTCAATATGGTTCTGTTTGAAGATCGGAGATACTGTGAAACGTCAAAAACAAAGAACGAGAAGCTGCTAGGTAGTTAAAGTGACATACCTGCACCGTCCATATAATCCATCCTATAAAGATGATCCTATAATATAAGGATATTATCAATATTTTTGTTCTTAAAACTGCAATTATTAGTTGCAATTGTAATCACAAAACTATTGTATGTTGCATAATAACCAATTCAGGAAAAATAATAAACCAGATATTATATCAGTTCTAAAAGAAAGAGTTGGATTAGTGTCCTAAAAAGTTTTACAGACTAACCTCAAAAACCCATATAAATTGTCTAACAGCATCAGCAGTTCCTTGAACCATCTTTTTCCTGTTTCCAGGTGTCTGAGTTGCAGCTAGTACCTGTTTTATAGAAGGAATTCCTTTCAGACAGTAAACGAGGCAAGGAAACATGAAACAATAAATAAATTATCCAAAATTGTTACACTGTTGCAGAATTTGTGTGAACAAATCACTTGAGGACTAACAAATTTACTAATTAGCTCAGCTGATGTTCAGCAAACTCAATTTAAACAAACATGTGACTCTAATCCAGGTCTCAAGAATTTCGTTAGTATGTCTCCAACCTCAACAACCATCTCCAAAGGGTCACACCATTGCCAAAATATGTTCGAGCAATGTGACGATTCAGGGGAGCAGAGTTGTACTGTGTCAGCACAAAAATCTTGTTAATACCACTGTTGATACAGTTGCTCATTGGGATGTCTATTAGCCTGTAGCATCCTCCAACGGGAACCTGGTGCCATGTCACAAAAAACATCAGAATCTTTAGAAATTGACTGCAGAGTGAACATCAACTTGCAATCTCGTACACCTATTCTGTATCTATTTTTAATCGATCTGTTGAGGTATAAATCAACAAATAATATATCATAAAAATGTCAGCACATCCTAAAGAAAAAAGTAAAAACATGAAATACACACAGATGATCCAATTTCCCCTTAATATGCTTCAGAACAATAAATGGCATGAGTGTCTGACCTTAAAATTCATAGTTGGAAAGTTATAAATTCAAAACAAGAGATATAAACAAACAACTTGGAAGAAAGATCAAACTTTAACTAGGACACAGTTATCTAAAAACAAAATTTTGAGAAAACAAATGTAAGATCACGAGCAAGGATAATTCTCTTACAGCAGGGGTTGCAGTTCTACTTGTAAGTGGGAATAACTTCTGTCCCTGCACCTCCTCCTAGTATGACTGGCTGACCTGGGGATTTGCCTGTCTCTCAAGACGTGGGCGCCTCTACAGTCTACATAGGTCCAACGTCAAACAATCACAATCAGAGGCTGATGGAGACAAATACTGTAGGCTCAACTGAAAACAGTATCTTCAACACGAAATAAATATGTAGCAAAAGATCAAGTAATGAACTACAACAAAATTATATTCACAACCCATAATTTCAAAAGTAGTGAGTTCAATGCATAAAATCTTAAATACTGACCGAATAAAGTTTAAATGCTTGATCGGCCGCTATTAACAATATAGTTCATATCACACATATCAACTTGTTTCCACCATATCTACCACACTACTGTGGCATTAGTTGAAGAAGACATGTCCTAAAGAAGAGGAAAGAATTGATTTTTACCAGAGTCTCTTTGTCATTTTCTGTAGTGATCACAGAGAAAGCAACCCCAGGTTTGATCTTGTTCTCCTTCTTCTCAAGTTTCAAATTTTTCAACATCTGATTAACCCTGAGATTGTTGTTTAAACTTCCTCTGGATCTGTCTCCAAGAAATTCTTCTTCCATTGTTAAAGCCACTCAGTGCTCACTCCTCCCCAATGGGCAGTGGATTTCATAGCCACACAGCAAGTATCCATATCAGTTGATACGCTTCTGCATAAAATGAAGAAATCAGCAAGGCCAGAAGATTGCGACTATCAATGGATCCAAATCAAATAGAAGTATTCAAATACTAATCCCAATAAAGTGGGAAACTATAGGTAATCTCATAGCGAGAAAGTATAAAATACATAAAGAAAATATCACTAATTAAGAAAATAGTCAGTAACCCAAACCCAAGCTAGCTTATACGGGTACTAGTACCTCATACATTACCATAGCGTGAATCTTTATAATATCCTCCATTAGGGCCCATAATATATAGCAATAAAAGAAGGGGGAAAACCTGGAAACTGATGATCGTGGATCTTGAAGGTCACGACAAGAATGTCAGAAAGGCAGATCATAGAAGTAACCAAATCACTCAAAAAGGAAATGAAAATTCCTTAATGCCCAGTGCTATAAAATCAAGAATCTTGAAAAGTAAGAAGAAGGTTTGCAAATGGAAGTTGAAGAAGATCTAGAATTAAAAAGAAATAATAAGTGAATCACAAGTTCCGGAGTATCAAGTGGACAATGGTCGATGAACCGATGGCGTAGTGGCAAGTGTGATCAGCTTTATTGGCTTGTGAGCTCTCACGAGAAACCTTGCAAGCTTTCTATTTATACTGCTTTCCATATCCCTGTTTAGAAAAAGAATTTATCTCGTGCCCCTACAATTTTTATATTTATCAGTATATTTTACTTCATCATCGTTTTAAAATATAAACATAATTACTATTATATATTTTTAAAAAATTAATAGAGTTATATTAGTCAAATTATTATTTCAATTAATTTTAATTTACGTATAAATCTTATCCTAAAAGAGTTAAACTGAACAGAGGGAATAACTTATTATACTCCTTCCTTTTCAAAACAAGTGATGTTTTAACATTTTTATTTTATTTCAAAATAAGTGGTGTTTCACATTATCGCTACATATTAAATTTATATTCTCTCAATTTACCCTTATTTAAATGCAAAGCAGGCATTTTATAAACTACCAAAGAGCCTCATTTTTCAAGATATTTATTTAGTTAAGTTAGTAAAAATACTTTTTACTTTCTAAAAGTG
This sequence comes from Datura stramonium, assembly GCA_018107945.1. Lineage (NCBI taxonomy): Eukaryota > Viridiplantae > Streptophyta > Magnoliopsida > Solanales > Solanaceae > Datura > Datura stramonium. Next base: position 150,848 of record JACEIK010000421.1, on the reverse strand, counting down.
AGTAGTTTCTAAGGGGTGTGTCTAAGATAAAACAATACTTATTTTGAAATAGCGGGAGTATCATGTAAGCATACTCCATCCAAATCAAAATAAGTGTTGTTTTACATAATTAAAAGATATTAGTGATATTCTTCCAATTTCACCCTTATTTAAATGGAGAGAGTTTTACATAATCAAGAAAATATTAAAGAGTTACATCTTTTTCATGATATTTATTAGGGGTAAGTGGGTAAAATGTATTTTTCTATTTGTGAATGAGTAATTTTTTGGCTGCACAGGTCGTTACTCGCCTGGGGTATGACTCTGCCCGGTGCCCTAGTAGGACCGGACTCAATCGGGTGATCCTACACATCCTGCCCGACTCACTTATTTCATTTCCGAAACAAAAGGCCATATAACCACGTGAAACACGCTCCGCCCATCCGCCTATAGCCTCCAAGATTCGAACAACAAATGAATTTAACATCTAAAACTTAACAGTAAACAACTAAAAAGCCACGTGACCTAAGAAGGTCACCACTATTATCAAACTATGGCCTCACACGACCAATCATAAAAACAGAGATACTAAATAACTATACAACCGCACGGCCTCACACGACCGACTTAATTGACTACAAAGGAGATAAATAAACAATCCGCAGTTTCCCATGAGTAATAATAGAAATGACGGACAGTGGCCACGACCTACCCATACCGTACAACAAAAGGAAAAGAGCTACACCTCCGAAAATCAGACTCCGGATGACAAAGAGCCGACAACTCAATAGCTGACTGAATCACGAGGGATCGCCTAGGCACTGCAGTAAGTAATGCAACATTTCATCAAGGTCGCACTGGGTAATTTAGTATGCAAAAGCAACCTAAATAATATAACTAAGCACCGAACAAGATTCAGCATAACTAGCAAGTCTCTATGGCAGAGATAAATCAATCAAGAAAACCGATAAGAACCGAATCATACTTCGTATTGGAGGCGGCGGAGGCGTAATCAGAAACGCGACTACCATTGCCTAGTAGCTAGTATATAACACATAAATAGATATACAAGTAGCAAGCAAGAGCCAATACGAACCCCCATAATGGATGGCACCAAGCAAGCAAACAATCTATATACCTCACCCGGTCAAAACTCACAAAATAAGTCACCCACTCATCTGCTCACTGAGTTCTTCACCTACTGGGCCTTTCTGGGCTGCCTGGCCTGTGAGGCTGACCTGGTTCCGGCCCCGAGACCTCTGTAGACAGTAATGAGTAGGGTCCGGATCCCCTGACACAAACTCAACGGGCTACCTGAAACCTGAGCTACACTCCGAATAACCGAATGTACAGACAGTAATGTATAGGGTCCGGTTCCCGGACACAAATCAATGTGGCTATCTCGAACTGAGCCGCACATGTAATGCCGAATGACCGCTATTGGGAGCTTCATCCCATCTTCGTCCAAGCCGGGACCCGCATGCCACCTCCTTGGAGGACGGAAACTCCACCCGCCTCGCTGGGCGACACGACATTAACCTGTGGGCGGCGATGATCAATAAGGGGCTCACGCCACAACAAGTCTCAACAAGCAATTAGCACATATAAATAGCAAGCATGTATAACCCGAAAAAGATTATTCCTGGAAACTGAGCTTCTTATTCCGATCTCTTTCTCTCTCGTACTAAGCCGATCTTTACTGAATATACTAATTCTGAATCTTTCTTTAACCGCAATAATCAGAGCCAATATCTCGGTGCTCATCTAATGTATGGCTTTACTAGCTTTATATTTTGAAAATTGTTTCTTTTTATTCTATAACATGCTTGCTAATCATACAATAAGCTCCCGAATCTGAATAAGTACTCGCCCTTTGGCGCATGCTTTTCTATCTTTCGGACTCGAAATAATGATACCAGCAACGCAAACCTCGCATGTACTAGACTTACTCAATTTCCGCATTCAACTCCGCCGAGAGTTTCAAATACGAGCTTTATTATGATTCATAACACTGTTTACTAACTTGCCGAAGAACAACTTCACATACCTTAACCTCGAGTTATCCGATCAGTCTATCAGGTTCGCCAAAGATTCCACCCTAAATCTCCCAACCGCATTCACGTCAATTAGTACTAAATACAACACTATACTCATGACTACACATGGGATATAATTATAGCCCAACCAGCTTATCGAAAGACGGCCTAAAACTTGCTATTTTTCGGGAAGTCCGTAAGGAGAAGTATTCACTCACCGCTAGGAGCACATAGAAATTTGGAGAAATTCTACTACTTTGTCCAGAGTTTACCATTCGCCGCCGTATTTCGCAAAACAAAACCAGAAATGCTCCCCGCAAGCAAAGCACTCTGCACCGAGGTTGACTTGAGCTTAGACTTCGTTGCGCCGTAATCGAACGATTATTTCAAATTTTTCCTCGTCTTCTTTCCTCTCTCCGGCTGCTTTCCCCTTGGATTACTAATGAAAATTTAACACTTAACTAAATAAGTTACATAATTAAAGGAATAATAAGAATACAAAGGAAATTAAACATGAAGGGAATTATTAATTAAAGGGAATGATTAATTAAAGGAAACACACCAAAGGAAATTATCATCACAAACCGAGCTATACTTGGACACTATAAATCGTATTTACTGTGACGCCGATTTGGCGCTTGTCCGATTTGTTCGGGTCTTTTTCTAGCATGTATGGCTTTCAAATATTCTTAACCAACACGCGAATACTACCTATGTACCGGAATTTACGGGGTATAATAAATAAAACATCACTTATTTTGAAATAGAGGAGTATTTTATTTATGGTTGAATATGACTTTAACTTTAAAAATTGTCAATAAATTTACTTATGGCACTTGAAATATGATATATTAAGAATTTGAATACCTAATAAATTTATTCTATAAAAACTTTCTACTCAAAGTTTAATTTTTTTGCATATGTTCTCAATCAACCGTTACATAAATACGGTAAATCACATAAAACATGTCACCTCATTAAGCAGAGCTGCACACGTATTGTGACTAATGCATATAATTAAAGAAATAACATATGTTAGTCAAGTTTTCAAAAGCATTTTTTAGGGCGCAGTCCGTATGAGCCGGGTGGGGCGTACCAAAACGCTCCCCGGGAGTGCAATAAAAGATATAGATCCATAAAACGTAAGCTTCAAAAGTCTCGTAAAAGCTTAAGTTTAGCAAATGTAAGGATCAAGAAGCCAACAGATTTTTATCATTTAAAAAGTATTTTTGCTATGAGTAATATTTTTATTATTGATGTAATGATATTTATATTTTTATGCTATTATATTTTCAAGAATAAGTAAATTTCCTAAAATATATCAATAAAAGCAACTTTCATGGAAATGACGCCGCCAGATAATTATTTTTTAGAAGGTTATGCTTGTACCAGGATATAGATTTCAGCACTATATTCCTGTGATAATTTTATATATATTTTGGCATTGTTCTTACACTATTTATCCTTCTCCATTTATGAAATATATAAATAATAAATAGGACAAATATAATAAGAGGGGGAGGACTAGCAGAGGTGAGAACACCACAGCTGAATACGATTTCTATTTTAGCATTATTAATTATTACTGTTTTTTTTGTTGTTGTTACTTTTCTCAAGCAATTATAATATTTTTCATCAGCTTATCATATTGCAGAATTATTGAAACTATTACTTTTTGCTTATTTTTTGTAATAGGAATTATAAATTAAAGATAGTATGACATATACACTACGTATCTAAGGAGACTTTATGCCTTATGTGCTGGAGCTACGCCTTAGCCTCATATAATATAAAAACGTCTCGCCTGCGTTCCGCCTTTTAAAAATATTAATGAAATAATTTATAAAATTAATGAACCTTAAAAATTGACAATTTTATCTATCAAAATTGAGTTGAAAATGTCAATAGAATACTATCATATATTAAAGGCTCCATTAAAATAACAAACTATAATTCAACTGGGTTTCCTAGATAAATTTATTATAAATTTAAAGGATATCCATTTATCGCATCGATTGGCAGAGAAAGTTCATCTTTCGGTCATTATGCAACAATTTGCTGGGCAATAAATCTAATTACTACAAAATATACAGATTCAAATCACATCAGAATTAAGTAGATGTAGCTTTCCTCCGGCAAGATGCCGAATATTTATAACGCCCGTAGTTCAAGGTCGATAGTTGGTCAACCAATTAGCACGCGTTTATGGCGGATAACAATTATTATGGGAAGACCAGTTGAGTCAGCCATGGGAGTGCGCGTACGGTCTAACGAGAGGAATGGAAGTGATTGACACAGAGTTCCAGAGGTGTTTCGGGCCGGGGAGCGACTGACAATTTTTAACGTGCCTGAGCCCGCTGAGCAACAGGGACCAGAGATAATAGTACAACGTCTCCTATTCATAGATCCGCGCCGCATTAAGATTGTCACGCATTTTGCTTTATTTTTAAATTTTAAATTTACAAAAAAAAAAAAACGATAAATTATATATGTATGTATTAACTTTTTCTTTTATTAAATTATATATATATATATATATCCTATCTGGTAAATGCCATTTGAAACTTAAACTCATTATTAAATAAATCACTGAAATTTAGATTCGAAAAGTAGTAAGTGACTTTCCAAGATTATTTAGGAGAGACCACTAGTACATGTGTAGCTCCCACAAGATTTGGACCCCAATGCAACTGTTACATGAAACAATATGGGTCTTTTTGGTGGGCAATACGGAATAATTTTATCGTAATTTTAAAAATTAGTTAATATTTTAACTAAATAATTAAAGTTTATTTTTAAAATTTTTATTTTATTCTATATCAAATGTATAGATGGGTTGAACCAAAAATAAATATGCACATGAAAAACTATATACCCACATATGTTTGTCTTTTGGTTATATACAAATATCAAGCTGATTTTTTTATTTTATATTATATGGTTTATTATATTAGTCGTAGAGAGATCTTTGTCCGTCAAAATTTTAGTGGGGTCCAAATTAAACATTATTCAGCTGGGGATTAGCTGACAAATCTAGACTACTTTATGCTACTAACTGAAATCTCACCACTATAAACATATATTCAAAGTTTATGGATTTTACACTCATCACGAGTTAATAATATATAATTAGCATATCTTATTTAATGATATTTAAATTTAAATAAAAATTAGCGAAGAAAAAATGGGTATTAGTGAATTAATTAGCTAAAAACCTCGAAAAAGAAATAAAGACATTAAGATAATGCAAGCTATAAATTAAAGATGAATTAGGATAAGTTTGTCAAGGAGACAGTGAGACAGTTCCATGTTAGAGATTAGTTACATAATTGAAGGTTTAGTGTTAAAATGTGCTTGTCTTCTTTCACAATTTTGGAAGATTCCTATCCACTATCTGTCTGCATGGTTTTCCATCTTTATATCTTTGTCCTCATGTACGCACTGACGCTTGATCAAAGAATGCCATCTTTTAAAAAACGATAAATAATAAAAAGATGTTGTGGGATTATTAAGACACCGAGAATAGAAAATACGTAATCAATTAAGCTACACAACCGCTTCGTTTATATGTCATTTTAGATAATATATTTTATACGTTTTTGTTCAATTATACATATTTTTAGTGAAAAGATTAATGGGTTGTTCATTTACTGACACCTCCGCCTTTAAGAATCCGCCCGCTATGCTATTCACAAGTACGTAGTACGCATCACTCCATCTGCCATTGCCTAAGCATTTACTCGACATACTTTAACAAAGCACAACGTTAATTTTAAGATATCACCCAAGATATAATAAATATAATGTTTTAAAAATACATCTGAAAATAATACTAAAAACATAAAAAAAATAAAAAAAATAAAAAAAATAAAAAAAATAAAAAAAATAAAAATATTTTTAAATTAAACAAATAAAAGTTAATATCTATTTTTAACATATGAATGAATGATATATTAGTTTTCTGAGATTAGTTTAGTGGGATGATGATCGGTCTACGTAAAGAATTGAAGTATTTATAAAGCAACTGGTCCACTCTTTTGTGATCATTTATATAATATACAATAATGCTATCACAATGTAATATAATCACGAGAAACACATGTTCAATACATTCTCAACTTTTGAATGTTACCTAAAACAAAAACAAAACTCATCAATTCATTGTTTATGTACTCCATGCAACTTCTTCATATAAGTGTGCAATATCTATCGGTTAATAAATCAAAAAGGAAATTTCACTAATTATATTATTATCAATAATGACTAATAATACCAGCATATGCATAACTTATAAGAGAATGAGTATTATAAATCTTCATAACGACAAATGCCAAGAGAGATTGGCACGCATTTATCAAACATAAAAATTATATATTATTACGCATCGGCAACAATTCCAACATCATTATTTAAAACAGATTTTTACTTCTATATATGCAAAAACATGTCAATATGTCTACAACGATAAGCCATATTTATCATATCTTAGACCTATGAAAAACAAGAAGCAAATAGCAGAAAAATGAAACAACGGTTGAGAATGAATTAGAACCAGAAATATATATCATTTCCTAACTGGAAGCCTATGAACGGTTCATATAAAAAGAAGCCCATAATGAGTCCCCATCATTTCAGAACTTTCAGAAACCAATCAATTTATTAGTGGCCCCTATTTCCCTTCCAGGTGTCGGCCCATTTTGATCAACACTTCATATATATTTGTTCTTTTTTAAAAGAAAAAAATTATTTAGCAGACAATAGAAAAGAAGAAATAGAAGTGGAGATTATAGTGAAATTGAATCGCAATGAGAAATGTAGTTTCTCAGATAAATAATCAACTAAGCCTGTGTTAATCGCCTTTCATCCAAATTTATTTCAATCTATCTCCTTTTTTTTTTTTTAAAAAAGAAGTTAATGAAGGAGTAGGATAAATTGAAGAAATAGTTATGGGCAATATAATTGAAACACTGCTACTAAAACTAGCTTTATATTGTATATAATTTAATTTTTTTCATGCTTAGCCCAATATTAAAGATGAAGTTCTAATTTATCAGCTCTTTTTTCTTTTCTTCTTCTTTGCTATGTTTGATGACTTTCAACTTTCGACGTTATTAATGTACCAATAAGAGCACCTAAAGATAACTGACCAAAACGTATAAATATAAATTAAGAAGTTTCCAATTAATTTATTATTTTCGTTCATTTATTTGTTTGTTCGATTTTAATTATTTGAATCAAATAAAGATATTAACAATCTCTTTTTCTTCTTTTACAACTCTTTAAATTATAAACTTATAATTAATATTTCAAAATTAAAAAAGAAAAAATTAAAAATATTTTTAAAATGGATTAAAAAAAAAATTGAAATGAAGAAAGTACCAACTTGTTGCCCTTTAACTAAGAACTCGAAACTTCATGCACTTGCCTGTGTATACTAATGCTAGATGGGATGAACTGAAAAAAGAAGTGAAGGAGAAGATGATAATGATTTGAGTTAAAAAGTTAAACTTTAAGTGATTTGAGTTAAATTTTAGAAGTGGCGCAAAGAAAACGATGAAATCGCTCATTATATACTAGTATATAATATTATATATGATTGTATTCACATTTTTTATACATTATTATATATTTTTTATATAAAATTAAAAAAACAAAAAAAACATGTAATTTAATTGAAATTTTTTATTTTAAATCAGTTATTCTCCATTAAATGACTTCAAATTTTGTAAAGAATCTCTTTAAACTATTTCTAACAAGTCTAACCAATACGGACTTTAACTTTAGCACAAATCAAAATCGATGAATAATACACGATTCATTTATTTATTTTAAAAAATAATAATGTCTTTAGCATTTTCAAAAGTTCATCACATTATATTATTGGAAGATAGTTGAACCTAGACTATTATTTTCTCATATATGGTCCCATAGTTTAGTTGTGGTAATGAAAGGTATAGAGAAAATGGTATAGTGGCAGAGTAACAAAGATAATAAATGTGTTACAGTACAATGATTTTTGCTCAACTAAAAGAGAAAGAGGTTCAAGAATTCGACAACGTTATCAATTGTCGTATCCAAATGAACCTAAATATGATTTTTTTTTGTTTTGTTTTTCCTGAGAAAAATTTATATTACTTTCAATATAATTGGAATTTGTTTTAGAATATTTACTTACAATATATTAGTTTCTAAATGTATTCTTAACGTTTCTATTAGCAGAGAAGTGTTAATTAATTACTGCTGGACATAATTTGCATTTAAATCATACGGTATAAAATCAAAGCTTTGTTTCGATACGCAATTTGAAAATTTTAAAGCCAATTTTTCTCATGAATAAAAAACCCCATAAATTGCAAAAACTATCAAAATTTTCCCAAATCTTATATAATCTTAGCAACAAGAAAAGACATAACAAAGATAATGAAAGGCGGTTAAAGTCATTCTAAAAAATAAAACATTTATTGATAGAATTTCAATTCAATAAAAAAGAAATCAACATTTAATCAGAAACAGGATTACCCTCCAACATAGCCGACAAACTTATATCTCGTATAAATGACAGCAAATCTTGTAAGAATAATACTACCAACAACAAATTTTATTTACATCTAAAATAAACGGTTTGTAAATATAAAACGGTGATTTTTATTTTTTTTACAAAATATAAACTTGTGGGTCAAATTTTGCATTTGAAAAATCCATTTGGAATTCCAAATCAAGCTTTTGAGAATTTGAGAATCGTGAGATGAAATCGCATATTCAAATGCGTGTTGATTTCAACTCATAATTTCAAATTACGAAATAAAATTGCATGATAACACGTAAAATAGAGTAATAGCACTAAGACAACAGCTTTATAGATTACATGATCAATCACTCAATATCGATGTTTGATACTGTATTTACTATGGTAAAGAGTACAAGAATAATTCTACAAGGTCTGAAGGAAGCAAGGAAAACTTGGACTTAACTTACTATTAAGCAAAAATCACAAGCAGAAGTTGGTCGGATAGTAAACGCCCCGCCTCGGGTTTTCTTATTATATTTAAAGAAAACCTTTTGCAACTTCTTCCACCAGAATTGATCTCTCATCATAATAGTGAGCATAGCGTCAAATAAGAGTATAAAATGTCATATATAATGGAGTATAAATTAAAGTTCTACAACCTCCTCCCAAACATTCAAAAGCAACAAGAACAGTGTAAATCCCATAAAGTGAGCCTTTTGAGAGGAGCAGAGTGTAATGTGACCTTAACCCAATCAAAAGAGAGTAAGCTTGTTTCCGATGACTCACTCGCTCTAGACAAACATTCAAAAAGCAAACTATATATATCCCACAAATCAGGCAGTATTTTAGGTATATCCATACACCTTATCTTGCCAAGTAGACAAGGTAGATTTTCCATGCATTTAGTAGAGAAACAAGTGTGGTATCTGTATTCTTTCAAGAGCGCTTTGTGAGTCCAAAAGCACCAACGGGTGATGCTAAGCCCAGTTAGGTTCTAATAACTAATTGATCAATTCTACCGGATAGATCTCCATTTGATATACAAAATTGAGAGACCTAAAAAAGGAAGAAAAAGACATCATTGAACTTAAACTGACAAAGTAATGAAGTCTAAACTTAAACATAATATCAGAAGGAAACATAGTCTGAAGCTGAGTATACACATATGTCTGAATAGCCTCTAGATACGACAAGTTGATTGACAAGACCCCAACTAGCTCAAGCAACTAAAATAGAAATACATAAGAAATCTGAGCAAATCTAGTCCTTGGGAGATGAGGACTCACCCACAAGATGAGAGCTAACTCTGACAGACACCAGGGAATGAGGTTGAAGCTGAGAGCTGGGTCCTGTATCATAAGAAAAGATATAACATAGAAAGTATGTAATGCTTCAAAACTCAAAATCTAATTCCGGACTTCAATCAGAAAATCTGAAAAGAGAACTGCAGAAAAGCTACAGGACCACTCACCAGGCCGCAGCACGCCTAACGACTTGTTAGGTGAGCCGTGAGAAGGAGGTTGAGAATATAAGAAGGGAGATAATGTACCCAACGAGGACTCACGATTCGTGGTCGCTGATGAACCCGGCGTACGGGTTGTACAAGTAATATAGTGGCCTCTTTAAGAACCGGGAATATCGAACCCACTGTGGACTGACTACAGGGTAAAACCTTCTCGAGTGTTAATTTACTATAACTCTAGTAATGAAGACAACAAAGTAAAGAAAGTTTTATATTTTGAAACTATTTATACTAAAGTAGAGTATTTATACAATTGAGTCTCGAACTATGAATGGAGCATGCCGAGGCTACAACGAACATGTAAAGAAACTAATTATCGATCTACGTGGTTTATCTTTTCCCGGTTACAGTCTTAACTTACGCCATGGATTAAAACTCTCGTATTTAACCCAACTTAAGAATCATGAACCTTCCACCTACATTTCGTGATAAGAAGAAATTCATGTTCTAGCCATACAAAACCGATTCCACACTTGACTAATACGACTTTCAGGTATCATTTCATCCTGAAGGTAAATCAATTCCCAATTTTCCCAAACCAAGAAAAGATCATATCCTATTAATTGACAACTTTCCAGTTTCGTGTCCTCTCGAGTGAAACCTGGATTCTTGAACCATATTTCATGTCTATATAGAACTATTAAACACCTCAAAAGCAGAGAAAAATTTTCAAGTTGGTAGAACTTTCTGGTAATTCATTTTATTAACCATAAGTGAGATGAAAGTCAATTTAAATAATGCCAACTGGCTGCAAATTGCTGAACCTGTAAGTTTTACCTACCTTCTGGAAAACAAAAGGATAAGCAGAGATGCATCTGATCTTATATCGCCAAGACATCAGCCATTTAAGTATGGATTACATTACAATTATCAATCACCAATTACTGACAGATAACGGGAAACAGTCAGAAATATGATATATGTTTCAATGATCTCGAAATAAAAGTTCACTTATTATTTCAAAATATAACTAGTTCATAGTTAGTTGTCTCTCCTGTAGAACATGAAACAGGCGACATGTTTTGAGATTACTTCACCAGAATCAATCTTAATATCAAACTTAGTCCTTTTTAATTCACGTATTTCAACTTCCTATAATCACCAACACCACATAAGTTCATCTTCACGAACAGCTAATGAGAGCTGGCCATCTCCAACTATGAGAATAGTGCTGCTCAAGTCATCTTTGAAAAGAAACCTCTCGGGAGAGTAGTATGACCAATGTAGCTCTCGTTAAACCATATTCAAAATATCAATTTCTATGTCAGTAAGATGATCAATATCATGTTGGCTTGGCTTTCCAACATACGAAATGCAATAAGCAATTCCCCTTCTAAAAGACTTGAATTCCTCTTTGTTCATTTCTGCTGCTGCTGCATTTAATAAGGGGTCGCCAACAATAACTAGTTTCCACTACTGCCAATTCCAGAGACCAACTTGACGGCGGATTCAGATGGAACAAAGTCCAAGGCAATGCACAAACTAGGATTTTGTGGGCTTGGGATATCAAGCTTTTGGAGCGTCAGAGGACAATTTATTATTCATGAACCCGCTCTACATAAATCTGCCCCCGAAAAATATTATAATTTTTTTTCTCTTCTTAACTGCTTTTGATACTAATGTAAACCCACAAATATATTTTGCTTCATTTCCGATGCCCGTATTTCTCTTTCACTGTTTAGTTTGTTCACTTTGTGCTTCCTTCTGGAAAACCTCTGTTTCTTCCTCTTCTTTCTGGTATGTAATCATATCAACTGTTTTCACCATTAATGAATAATTCTTGGATTATGCTCAGTTTCTTATCCTATTTATGGCGGATAACTTGGTTCTGTTTCTGGGTATTTCTTGTATGAACTTAGCTACTATTACTTACTGTTGCAAGAAGGTGTAGTTGCTTTGCCATGAAACTGAAGTGTTATTTCTATCTAAGCCATCTCTAAAAAAAAATCTCACAGGATCAAACTTGACTTCCATTGGCGCGGTAGAGTCCAATTATCAAGTCATCTATTTTCAATCCAAGTTTTTTGGGCACAAGTGTTTGTTCTCCCAAAGAAAGTGCTCCAACTTATTGAAACCACTTGTAGTACCTTTCTCTCTGTACAGGTGGTATTGAGTTGTCTAAAAAGGCTATCCTAACTTAGAGAAAAGTATGCTATCTTACCGGTGGGTCTAATATCTTGATGTTGAACATGGAATAAAGCAGTTATTTGCAAGCTCCTATGGAAATATCGAGAGAAATGGATCCATTGTTACTATGGAGGAACAAAGGCTCAATGATGTACTCTAAGCAAGCAGCATGGACTACCAAGAAGATCCTAAAGGCAATGTGTTTCTATCACAGGAATATCCATGACTGAAGGGTAAGATATATATGCATAAGTTCTCTATTAGACAAATATATATCAAGTTCAGAGACCATAAAGGTGGAATGGAGGATACTTATTTGCAACAATCTTGGTGCACCTAAATGGCCTGTTTGTAAATAATACTGGCTGCTCAGAGAAGGCTGACAACCAGGGATAGATTATTCCGATGGGGAGTCACAACAGACAAGATTTGCCCCCTGTGTGAAACTGAAGAAGAGAGTATTGAGCATAACTTCTTCATCTGTGCATTTTCCTCTCAGGTTTGAGCAAAACTGTTATCTTGATCTATCAACTGAAGTCCTATGAACTGGAGTGATAAACTATGCCGAGCTGGCTACTGGGGCTGAATGTCCAATAGCAGAGCTTCATTGTGCTATACTCTCGCTTTTGGTAATAAAACATCCTACTTACCAAAAAATTAAATTATATTAGGTTTTTCTGAAAATTAATGAGCACCATTCTAGAACAAACACATAGAAATCAGTATCCACGTGTCAACAAATCATCCATGCCTGTCTTAAAGTTGCTACAAGAAATTAATAAAGCACCTTGCTGCATGGGTTCGATAACTTATTATTAGTAGTATATATAATTAACAAACGAACGAGATTAGGTCTTTGTTAATTCATACTATCCTTGTCTCTTCCTAAAAGGGGCCTTTTAGAAGCATAAAGTTTACACTTAGTTGTAGACAGACACTACTGAAAATCAGGCAGAAAATCGACCCAAAAAAAAAAAAAACATCTTCCTAGTAAAGTCGGAAAAAACCGGCCTCAGAGAGCCTAATTTAAAATAATATTTTTTCATTTATTTATTCTTTCTTTAAAAACTAACTTTTTGAGATCGATTAATTTGAAAAATAAAACAATAAAATCTAGGCAGGCATGGCTAGTAAAAAATTAAAAAAAATTAACCTCCGGATTTCTCCATTAAAGGTATGCTAGGGTGGAATAAGACAATAAATTTACTCGTCTTGTATCTTGTTGGTTCCTTTAGGAGCATGCTCAAAAGAGAAAATAACTAATTAACTGTGTTAGTAAATTATGTTGTTTTTGTTTTTCTGTGAATGCAAATATCGATTTATTAATTTATTAAAATTATACGTTGGATTGATTAATGTGTTGCTAAAGGGAGGATGTTTCCAATTAATCCATCAAACAGTTTGATAATACGTATATAATTAAGCAAAAGGAGTCCTTTGAGAAAAAGGTAATAATTTTAAATTAAAAATAGAGCTCAGAGATGTGGGCTTGCCGCCCTCGAGCCCAATCATTCATTGAATTGGCCCACTCGATAAACTCCATGGCCCACCACATTTAACAAACTCTTACGCGGTGGGCAAAGTGCATACATGCTCAAGAAAATTGCTATTTAATTTATGGCCGCTTTCTAAAAATGTTGTATACGTATTATTTAGAGATGATTTTAGATATACGATATTTAAAATTAGTCTAACTTCAGATATTGTTTGTGAAGTTTTATATAATTAAAGTTTATATACGTATCATTGAATTTCAGTTATTTTGGCTTGACATTAACTATTTTTTTTGCTTAAATTTCAGTCAATGTGCATGAAGATAGAAATAATTGAAGCCATGAAAAAATAATCAAACTTCAGCCATATGTAACTACAGATAATTTTATCAGAAATTTAATCGTATCAAATTTAACTTAAACTACTGTATATCTAAAATTAATATAAAAAAACATTTAAAAGGTGAATACAAATCGATTAAAATGAAATGTCAAAACAGACTATACCACAAATTTTTGGTAGTTTTAGAATAATTTGTACAAACTTAACATTGTAAACCGTCCAAGTTTAATTTGTTAGGCAAGATTATTTCATTAACTACTAAATCAAATAAATTCAAAAGGTGAAGATATGGGGTCCAAACTCAATAATTCTGGCCCATGTAGTAAGGTCGGACTATGTGGTTTCTTTTTATGAGAATAAAATAAAATAAAAAAAGAAGTGGTTTCTTTTGCTTCCTTTGCTTTTATAGCGAAAAGTGTTGGCCTCTTTGATATCTCCATCACGATCTCAAATAAAAAAAACTTTCGTGAATTTTTTTTAAAAAAAACGTGTTAAATTTTAAAATTAAATTATATATATATATATATATATATATATATATATATATATATATATAAAAAAATTAAAAAAATTAAAAAAATTAAAAAAATTAAAAAAATTAAAAAAATTAAAAAAATTAAAAAAATTAAAAAAATTAAAAAAATTAAAAAAATTAAAAAAATTAATTTAAACTTTTTAATGCTTAAAATTATATTGTTTAATTTGCGTTAAACATCGATTCGTGGGTATAAATATTTTCCATGTCAAGGAGAGTGCTGTTGATTTATGACCCTTACTTTACTGGGAAGGGTATTTTCGTAATCTCAACAACAAATATTTTATTGAATTTACAGAATATAAAAGTCAATCTAACTACGAGAAAGAAATATCTATATTTTTTAATTAATTTTTTTTTAAATTTATGATTTTTTTAATATATTATTATTTTTTTAATTGGTAATTATAATTTATTTGACACAAATTTAAATTAATTGAGCTTTATATTCAATAACACACCAACTAAAAGAAAAAAGTAAAATTGATCCAATAATTATGAGCCCACCATAATGAAAAGATCATATTTTTCGTGTGAGAGTTTATAAGAAGGAAAAAGAAAAAGTAGGAAAAGGGGTATGTGGCAAATGAACAATTTCTTAGTTTGTAAGGAAGGAGGTGGACTTCCTCCAAGACATAAGTTTACACATTAACTAACACACACACACACACACACTATATATTTATTGAAGTGTCCAAGTGTCATAAACCTGATCAGAAAAGAAAAGAAAATATATGTGCCAAAGTAACAAAATAATGGAACAAAAAAAATCTCCTACTAGTACTAAGAAATGATGTTAAAATTATTGCACGTGTCCTCGTAGAATCAGATAAATTGTATTCTACTAATTAAAATAAAGCGACTATCTTATTAAGTAATTATCGTATCAATCTTTTGAAGGACAAGATATTTTCTCCTTGGATAAAGGTCCATCGATAATTAGGGGTGAAACCTGCAGTTAGGTAACTTTTATAACTCTATGTATATGAAGATTATTTATTAAATATTTTAAATATTAAATTTTCAAAATTTTGGGGTTTTTTTTTTTTTATGAATTTTGAGTTTTTTTAATTTTTTATTTTTTAATATTAAATTTTATATTCATCTCAATCATGATATCTCTTATCCAAATAATGGAGTTGAGAGCGCTTATATGAATAATTGAAATTTGAAATAAGATACTTTTACATACCAAAAGCATTTGTATTATTGTAGGCATAACCTAAATAGTCTCTCAATCGATAAAGCATTTTTAAAATATCTCATCTGAACTGTTGAATTTAAAACTAATAGTTTGATCACTTGTAGCAGAAAAATAAAATTTAATACTAATAACAATATCAAAATGTCGGAATTGGCAGGAATAACTAAAGAAAATGAATGTTGTAATATTCAGTTAAGAAGGAGCTTACCTTAAATCTCATTATGGAAATGGAACATCAAACACAATCTTAATTAGCACAATTAACACATGTGCAAGTGTGCATATTTTATCTAACAAATAAAGGTCACAAATAATAATCAATTATTAATTAACACATGTACATGTGCCATATTTTATTTAACAAATAAAGATCACAAATACAATATATATATATATACACTTGTGAATTTAGCCATATAGCTAGAAAAAGATAGTCCTTTTGCTTTCTTTTTTTAATATTGCAAGATATTAAAAATAATTATTTCAAAATGTACGCCATTCAAAATCTTAAATAATTGACCATTTAATACTTAAGTCACTTTAGAATGTGAAAATAATGATTATTATATGTTCTCAAAGAGTACCTATCACTTAATAAGTTTAAAGAATGTATAAATGTTATCCTGATAAGTGACAAGGAACCGAGGGAGTATTAAGAAATTCATTACTCTCTTTCAGTGTAGCCAAAAATAAAAAATAAAAAGACGATCAAAATGGTTCCTGATGTATTGAGTTATATTGTTTGGTCCTTAATATATACATATTCAAAATCACAACAAAAAAGATCCTAGAATAAATTTTTTTTAAAAAATCACCAACAATCTGTAAAATTCTTATTTGAGTTTTTTCTGTTGGCACGTTTGACGAGAGGAAAGACCTGTAAGAAGAGTTCTTAGCAGATGGAAGAGGAAATTGAGGATTGCAATTTTCTTTTTTGAACAAATACTTCAAGGACTATATCTAAACAAGGACCAAAAACATACAACCATATGCGAGGGACTATTTTGATAATTTTCTCAAGTGAAAACGACAAGCATCTATTTCAACAATTAACACAAAATGAGAAAGAAGAAAGAATATATGCTTCTATTGCCTATATATACTCCCATATTGCCTCTAAAATCCCCAGAATTTCAAAAGCAAACATCAAAAATAATGAGGAGTGATTCACTTCTTAACTTCTTTCCATACTTTACTCTTCAACAGGAATATTATTAATCAAAACTTGATCCAAAATCATTTGTTAGTTTGAGTGACAAATATGGAACTTTAAAATTCCACAACGTCAAAGCGGAGAAAGCAAATGCTATACTAAGGTACAAAAAGCGTCAAAGAGTGACAATGTTGTTCCGGTTCATCGAGTTCACATTTTTCTATCATAATCTCAAGATTTCACTAAAATTCCCACTCTTTCAAGCTCACGACAGATTATTTGGGCGGGACTTGGCGTCACTCCCTACAGTCCTCGATTCGTTTTCATTCTTGTAAACGCCATAGTCATCATCCTCTTCTTCAACTCAGGACAGTCGTTCAAGCTAAAGACGGTTCCACAAGCAACGTTAAAATCGATTTGCATGATGAGTACAAGCAAAAATATTCTATGAACAAAGAGATTTATCGGAAGAGATCAAGAAACAGAGGAAACAGAGTATTCCGGTGAAAGACGATTAGAAAAGAAATTCATCGTGTGCCATTCGACAACTCTTTATGCTTATCCCATGATGAGAAAAAAACCTAGAAGAAAATGATCCGGTCGTGGCTACAGTTGGATGCTTGAAAGTTATAAACACTGACAGTGAAACCAGCGAGGACCTCAGATCCAGAGGATGATATGAGCAGTGACGAACTAGAAAACTGTTGAGGCATTTATTGCAAGACAACAAAGATTATTGAGGGAAGAAGAGTCTTCCATTTCAACATAAGAGATAAATACAGATACCTTGGAAGAAATATCAGAGTTTTAACTAGCACATTAGGTGATCGGATTTTTGAGAAAACAAATGCAAGTTTATGGACAAGGATAATATTAGTATCAACTTGTCAGTTGTCAAAAATTGAGAGGTTATTTTTTAAAGAGTTGTGCGAATTATAATTTGGTGGAACTGATCTAAAAGGTTAAGTTAGATGGTCAAAAATTGGCGTGAGTTTTTTTGTATTCGCTAATTACTCAACTTTCAACTCATAAGCAACAAAGATGACAAATAAATGTGAGTTTTTAGTTTCATGACAAAACACAAAGATTGTTAGTAAATATGGTCTAACGTTCATTCTTTTAACGTTACTATATTATTAAGTATATAGTATTTTATATCATAACTATATTATATAGTATGTGATTTTGTTAAATATTCTTTTACTCATTAATATGAATTTCGCGCGTACCAAAATGCTAGTAAGTGGAATCCAACTCAAATACCCTCAATCCACCGTGTGACATATGGTGTTTTCAAAGCCGAAGCTTTTGGGGCGAGTCTTGAGGCGAAGTGTATCGAAACGTTGGGTCAGAATAATTAAAGACATAGATCCATAAAGACTTAAAAAGCATAATTCCGGGGTGTAAAAACGTATGCACGACATTATATTTAATATTTATCATTTGTGTCATTTTTATTCATTAATATGAAATTGCACCAAAATACTAGTAAGTGGCATTCAACTCAAATCCACCGCGTGATATACGTGTGCTCAGGCATAATAAAGTTGTTTTTAATGGCTTTTGTGGGACGAGTTTCGAGGCGGACATATCAAAAATGCTTCGTGATCTAAATAATTAAAGACAGATCCATAAAGCGGATAGCATAATTTTCATCATAAAAGCGTATGTCTGGGGTGTGAAAACATATGCCCGGCATTATATTTGATTTTACTGTTTTAAAATATTTGTATTATAAATAATATTTTTTATAATGATATTTATACTTTATGCTATCTCCATGTTTTTACATTGTAATGATTTTTCTTAAAATATAAATAAAAAAAGGAGCTCTCATAGAAAATGATGCTAACACTATGTTCATGAGACAACTTTATCTATATTTTGACATTAATCTTATATTATTTATCCTTCTCCTTATTTGAAATATATAAACAATGGGAATATTAGTTGAGGGGTGGGAAGAATCCAAGAGATGTGAGATAGATAATGAAGTAGATGGAGATTTCATTTTAAAATTAGTCAGCTATTATAATTTTATTGTTGTTACGTTTATCAATAATAATTATAATATTTTTCTATGGTGATTTATTTGAATTTATTTGCAAAATTATTGAAAAATTACTTACTTATACTCTTAATAATAAAATTATAAAATTGAAGATGCATGAGACATACATATATAGATTCATGGAACTTAAGGCTCCTGTCTAATACGCCTTGCCTTGCTTCGTAAAATGCCTCACCTTGTTACCCCACTTTTTAAAACAAAGGTGCATAGTATCCACCGCCAGACCAACAAAGCATTTACTTAATTAAATTCACATTAATTATATCGAGCACAATTAATCAATTATGTAATTAATTTTTCTAAATGATAAGCATTGTTGTAGTAGAAAGTACTCTCTCTACGTCTTTTAAGTATCGATTTAAACAAAAGTTATTCCAAAATAAATATCACTTTAAAATTCAAAACAAAAAATTATTTCTATTATACCCTTATACTTGAGATCTTCTTCTTAATGGAAAAAAAAAATCTAATAAATTGAGATAATTCAATAAATTAATATTAAGAAATTAGTTAAAGTCTAATAGTAGGGCGGCTCAAGAGTAAAACTAGCTGAGCTTTCATTTTAGGCCCTTTTCTTTTTCTTGGTTGAAAGAGAATTATCATTAATAGTAAAGCTAGATTACAGCATAGCTTCTTGTGGGAGCATTGTCCTATTGGTACTGCAAATTACATTAAAAATTTCTAATTTTTTTAAAATATTACAAGCATAAATCGATACTAGTTTAGTATTTGATACCTTCCGTCAGCTTCCAAAACAACATTAGTGTACGAGTCCAAAATGTTAGTAGATTGTTGTTGGTCTGCTTGGTTCCTTGTTTTTCCATAATTTCCCCATATCGAAATAATAACATAACTATCAAATATTTGTTTTAAACTTAAAAGTTCTATAAATATGCGTTGACACTGTCTTTTGCATATATTTTTATATATATAAATTTTATTTTGAAAAATCAAGGTCTCTTATTAAAAATTAATTTAGATCACTAATATTATTGAGACGTCCTAATCTAAATGGTTAACTTAATAAACAAACTAGGTCTTTGTTAATTGATTGTATCATTATCTCTTCCTTAAAAAGTCTTTTAGAAGCATAAAGTTTGCACTTAGAGATGTAGACAGAATTTTATAGTTCCATTTACACATGATTTTCTAGTTAAACTATTATTAGGATAAAATAAGAGATTAATCTTGCTTTTTGTCTTGTATCTTGTTAATTTATTATAAAATTGGATTCGATTTGGACCCTACAAATTTTGATTGTTTCCCACTAATCCATCAATTAGTTTGTTAATGTAATTAAGCAAATTGAGTTCATTTGGAGAAAAAGTTTTCCAAAAGTAAATAGAGCCTAGAGATTGGGGCTCTGAAGCCGCCCTTCAAGCCCAATCACTCAATGGGCCCATGGCCCACCCTACTTTAACGAACACACTATAATTTCTCAACAATTATTTCCCCCTTTTTCTTTTAACGACTTGTACAAACTAACCTTGCTAGCGTCTAAGTTTAGTTTCTTATTAAAGATTATACCATTAATTAATAATATCACATCACCAATATTTGTAGTTTTTTCACTAAAAAGCTACTAAAATCCTTTATGTTGTTATTTATAAGTATCAAAGTCTAAATATCATGAATGGCAAAAGTACATGACATATCTTTAGTTTTCTACTTCGATAATTGTAGTTATGAAAGTGTCGTATACTTTCTCCGTCCATCTTTATTTGTTTTATTGATTTGATATATTTTTTAAAAAATAATAAATTAAATGATATTTTTTAAAGATAATTATAGTTTTTATTAAATATCCTGTTTTTAATATAATAGATAAATAAAAATAGACGAGGGGAATATAATTAATTTTACATTAACTTGCCCTAATGTTATTCTTGTAATATTGAGGAAACCATTACTTAACAAAACAAATAAAAGTAGAAGATATGGGGTCCAAGTCAATGATTTAGACCAAGTAGTGAGATGTTAAAACTTAAAGTAGTAACTATATGGTTTTTTAAAAATAAAATAAAATAAAGAAGTGGGTCTTTCACTTCTTTTGCTTTATCAACTAAATTTTTTTAATATAAATTAAAACCAAAAAATATATGTGTTATATATATTACTTAATTTGAAATATATATAAGATTAAATTATTTAATTTATAGTAAACATAAAGTGCAAGACAATACTTTCTTGAGAGGGTCTTATCAAAACCAAAAAACAAAATGACCTTTTAATATTATATTGTCACGTAAAATCAATCCGACCATAATGAGCCCTACCATAATAAAAAAAGATACATTTTTCGTGTGAGAGTTTATAATTTTTTTAAAAAAGTTGCAAATTTCAATTTCTTAGTTTGTAAGGAAGGTGGGATGGGATGGACTTCCAATAATATATGTACAAGTTTGCCACTTAGAATTACATTAACTATAAAACAGTGTACATTAACTATAAAACATATACTGTTTTATTGAATTGAAAGTGTCCAAAGGGTCAAGTTAGCTCATTGGACAGAAAAGATACTCAAGCAATTTTTCTGAGAGAAGTAAGATGGTCAATTTTTATCAAATATGTAATATGAATTTTAATCAGAATAGATAAGAGAAAAAAAGTTTTGAAAAATTGAACAGCAGATAGAATAGCGGTCAGAATACATCTATTATTATAAAATCTATTTTTCTTATAATACTGTTTTTGTTATTCGTGTAAGTTATGTGAAATTTGTATTATTTATGGATTGGAATGTGGAATATGAGTAACTATAACAGCAGCAACAAAGAAGTCCTTAAACTAATCCTGCATAACAAAATTCTTAAATTACTAGATCATTGCACATCAATTCACTAACATAACTGATTCATGCATAGCTCAAAGTACTTCCTCTCCGTTGCTAAGCTTTGATAGACAGTTACTCGATACTAACACTAATAAAAAATAGTAGATGCCAAAAAGTAGATAATTGAAATACACATAAGTTAGCTCCTATAATTATTTCCAAATTTTAACTCTTTGAACCCACTCCAATCAAAAATCCTCCTTGAGAAAAGGAGAATCGAAAATCATATTTTCACACATCTTAATTGCCGAAAGGCAATGTGAATTCTACGACTCCTCTCACTCTCGTGGGATGGATCGAACAGCAGTTGTTAGGGAAGGATCTCTATTATTGGTTCATCAGAAGCCATCAAGCGTAAAGCAGCAAGGAGTGTGCTCGAACCTGTTCCGAAGTCACTTTAGACTGGGTTTCCGATCCGATGTCTCACATCCCGAATCGCGTACGTGGGTTAGAGTTAGAACATCAGATATCCATAAAAGTCCAATCCAAAATTATTTGTAGCAGTCACAGTTTTCTGTTTTTCCTCTCTTTATTGATAATCTTTTGGATAAAGGATGTTTTCCTTATTCCAAATAATCTGGCAAGATTCGAGGACATCATGGTTATTTAGTGCAAACATTATTATAGGATAATCCACCTAGGACTCTCACACTTGTCGTCTTTTAAATTCTATGTTTCGTAATTTAAAATGAAAACAAATTAAAACATTAAGGTCGATCACTTTAATTTATGTGTCTGTTTAGAACAAAGAATGATTCCTTATCCAAATAATTGAGTTGTAAATGCTTATATGATATTCGAAATTATTATATCCACTTGTATAAAAAAGTAAGACTCAATTACACGGAAGCATTGAAATAAAAATAGTGTTACAAGATTCTATTTCAACCATTAACACAAAATGAGAAAGAAAACAAAAGAAATATCACCATTTTTTTTGTCGAAATGATAGGAATATTTCCATTATCTTTATTAAAAGTTTGATTTAAATTTAAAGTTAAAATATCTTCGCAACAGATCACCTTTCTTAATAGTTCTATTGATCAACGCATTCCAATTAATTTGACCATCGCGGATAATGTAAAACCGTTAATGAGATATGCTTTACTATCCACGCCAAATAACCATTTTGTGGCCTTGTTAATTTAATTTTAAGTTCAGACCACTAGTCTAATTATCATATTTGAATTTTAAACTCATCAAAGACTATGTGCCACTTTCAGATTTTGGAATACTGATCTAATTTTGAAAAAGTGGCCATCGGACCAACTTCTTCTTAAAAAGTGGCTATTTGTATATAACATCAACTGTGGTTTATTCCCTTAGCAGGCATATCGGACACAAATCTTGTGAATTTCGAATATGCCTAAAGCACAAGAAATGGGGGAAAAACAAACAACAAATAAAGATCATATACTTCTATTGATATATATATAACTCCAATGTTGCCTCTAAAATCCCCACAATCTCAAAGCAAACATAATTTGATCTGTTTCTTCAACTTCTTTCGACACTTTTCGAGTAAAATCCCACAAATCCACAATTTTTATTAAGAAAGTTGAAGAAAAAAAAAAAATGAACTTAGATTTTCACAACATCAAATTGGAGAAAGCAAACGCTATACCAAGGTACAAAAACATCAAAAAGTGACAGTATTGTTGTTCAGATTCATTGCCTCTGCGTATTTTTGCTTCCTAATCTCAAGATTTTCCAAATTGAATTGCCACTCACTTTCAAGCTGTCGACAGATTATTTCAAGGGACTTGGTTTCACCTCATTAGTCCTTATCTGTCTTGTTCTTGAAACGCCATTGTCATTATCCTCTTCTTGAAATCAGGACATTCCTCTGCTAAAGATGGTTCCATGAATGTTAAAATTTGTACGATGAGTACAAGCAAAAATGTTCGATGAACAAAGAGGCTTATTATGAACAGAGCAAGAAACAGAAGAAACAGAGTATTCTGGTACGGAGACAATTAGTAGAAAAGAGAATCCATCGTAGCCATTCAGACAGCTTTACTAGTTTGTCCCATGATGAAAATCCTAGAAAGAATTGATCCGGTCTGGCTACAGGATGCTTAAAAGTTAAGGTTAATAATTTACGATGGAAAGTCGGAAATGAGCAGTGAAGAATGCAGGAAAACTGTGGAGGCTTTCATTGCAAGACAACAGAGATTTTTGAGGGAAGAAGAGTTATTTTCAACATAAACAGACATATCATAAAGAATAGAATAATTGATTTCACAAGAATCTCTTTGCCATTATTTCCTGTAGTGATTACAGAGAAAGTAAATCCCCGACTTCAAGACCCACGCTGCGTGACAAACTTTACTGCTTACGAAATATTTATATTTTTGTATTCGATTAATGTAAAAATTTCATATTGATTTAATATTGTGATGGATCGTAGGTATTAATCTATTGATCTTTTGAAAATTGAACTATTAGTATTGAACATATATGATATGAAAGCACTTGAATATGCTAATATAATATAATTTTTTTGAATTTCATATATCCAAATATCCATAATACTAAATTCGATATCCAATCCAAAATTCATAAACTTTTAAAATGAAATCTGAAATCCAATCCATAATCCAAAAATTTCAAACTCAAATATCTCAATAAATTTAAATTTGAATTTGAATTTCGAATTGACCCAAACTATGCCCCTAACTTTGAGAACCAAAACAAATAAAATCAATCGCTGACTTGTAAATAATCCATCCGTCAAGTTGTGCTTGTCTTACACACCCTTTAATTTCGAAGAATAATAAATGTAATAACAATTTTTTTTAATTATAAATTAATATTTTAAAAATATTTTTAATTTTTTTAATTTTTTTAATTTTTTTAATTTTTTTAATTTTTTTAATTTTTTTAACTTTTTAAATTAAACAAATAAAAATTAACATCTACTTTTAATATAATAAACAAGTAAAAGACACGTATGAGCATTCTATAAATGAATAAACTTTTTTCAAGTCCAAAGATATATATATTTTTCAAAATTACTCGCTCCTTAATGCGTTTTTCAATTATCTTCTAATTTTAAAAAGAAAAAATCGTGAAAACAAAAGGGTAATATTGATACTCACCTTTTGATTAATGTCATTCATTAATTTTTTAATACTTAAAATATTATTGAAAAAAATAAAAAAATTAAAAAAATTAAAAAAATTAAAAAAATTAAAAAAATTAAAAAAATTTTTTTATTTATTTTGGTTTTTTTTGTTTTTTTAATATTTTAATTTTAAAATATTGAATTAGCTAATGTAATTTGTTATGAAATTTATTTTAAATTAACTTTCAAAAAATAAAAAAGGATTAATATTTTAGGAGGGGAGGAGTGAGTAACTTTTTTACTTGTAGAATTCACCACAGCTGATTTAGAATTAGCAGATGCCAACCCCATTATGGTTAATCATTAATTAGTTTATTGCTAGATTGATTTAGAACATAAAAGCTAAGTGATCCTTACGTGGAATATATAAGAATAATATTAAATAAAATATATTAAATAATGCTTATATTAATAATATTGGTATTAATGTGTGTGTGTGTCAGCATAAAGGGAAATGTTTTCTTCGAATTTAAGAAATTTTTTAATTTACTTTTTGATATGTGATAAGTAAACAAAAAAAATATTACTTTGAAAATTAAGTAATTTTTTTATATTTGATAAGTGAATTATCCAAGAACATTTATAATAGTTTAGGACAAAGGGACAGGTGGTCAAGGAGTGGCATAGTAAATCTGTGGACGTGGGAGGAGATAATAATTTTAAAATATTATTTATGAATGTATTTTAAAAAATTTTGAAACTTTAAAACTTCAAAACTTCAAAAATTATCATATCAAATTAATATTTTATTTATTTTGGTTTTTTTTGTTTTTTTAAAAAATTAAATTGAAGTGACCAAATAAAAGAATGGAGTAGCAATTAAGCAGCAAATTATTATTATTTTCTTTTATACTCATGATATGCATCAATTTGCTTACATCTTAATTAATTTTGTGAAATACCTATTATATCGTATCATTTACCACTAACTGATAATTGAGTTAAGTAGCAAAATATTATAGATTAGATTTTATTTTTATTTTTTCTAATTGTAATATCTTTGAAAGGCTCCCTACTTACTGTGCTTGGACATGGATTTCATTCATGATTTGAAATTATGAGGATGAAATCCGTATTTTATGATTTTTATTTCATAATTTCAAATCATGACATAAAATCTCAAATTATCCAAAAAGCTTGATTTGGGATTTCAAATCATGAGATGAAAATTTCAAATGTAAAATTTAACCTATAAGTTTGGGAATTTTGTAAAAACTCCACAATTTTATATATATCAACTATATTTACTAATCATTTATTTAATAAATATAAAACAACTCTTGCTAACTATTATATTGGACATAAATAGTTTGCCAACTTTTGTCCATACTATGCAGAGGATTATATTGTTAAGGAAGACACTACAACTCATATTTAATTTTACTTTTATAAAACTAAAAGTTCGATTCTTAAGTTGTATTTTATTTTAGAATTTTAATTTTTTAAAATTATTAAATTACCTAATTCTAAGGTTAAGGTTATTTGCAAGATTGTATAAGAATTTGGACAATTTAAATAGTTTTTACAACTTATTGGTTTTTTATGTTCACGAGGAAATTACAACTTAAAAATTTCAAATTACATGTGCAAACAAAATCTTTAAACTTCATTCATATTTATTTCATATCATGCGATTTTATCTCGCATGAAAACAAAACATGATATCTAAGAGGAAAAGGAAGGAATATATCAGAAGGATATTGGTGTCCAACTCAAAATACTCTAAATCCACCGTGTGATACCCCGTGTGCATATTATCCACTGACCAGAATTCAGAATCAACAGAATATTTAAATATGCCCTACACAATAGTAATGCAATTAATTTCTTATTATTCTTTAAATATTATTATTCTAGAACAAATACAGGAGGAAATGATATCTCTTATTTTCTTACGAAATGAATAGAAGAAAATAGTTTTTTTCATATCTTTTTATATATAAAAATGATGATCTTTTACGTGTAAAATGAAGATCTATTGTAAAAACGCTATAAAACTATTTAAAAGCTATATATCAGAAAATCATTTCTCCCAAAAAATAATAGGAGTATTCTCTTGTCAACAAATCATCCACAACTACCCAAAAGCTAGAAGAAAGTAGTGTTAAAAGAAACAATTAAGTTGGATATAATTAATAATACTAAATGAATTAATGCCTACGAGGTTGATTTAATAAATGAACTAAGTCTTAGTTAGTTGATAGTGTCTTTATCTCTTCTTGAAAAAGGCCCTTTAGAAGCATGCATAAAGTTTGCACTTAGATATAGAAAGATTAATAATATACACTTACACATGATTTGGTAGTTAAACTATTATTAGGACAGAGAATAATCTTGCCTTTTGTCTTGTATCTTGTTAATTCATATAATTTTTTTATCTGATTTGGAGTCTATTCAGTTTTCAAAAGGAAAAAGAAAAGCTTTAATTCATGGCGTGCTTTTTATTTATATTTTGCATCTAGTTATTTTATCTCAACGAAAATGAATTTCCGATGTTTCTACTGTAAAATTCTCTTTAAAAATTATATTTTTTGAATAAATACATATTCAAAATATATGTATAAACCATAGTTAAAAAAATGTATTGTATATTGTATTAACATTTTTGAAAATATTTTTGTGCATAACTTAAGATCGGTAAAAATTGTGAAATTATGATTTTGTCAAGGTGCAAAAAAATGCAAATATTTAGGATTGATTGAGGAGGCTGCAAAAGGGAGGATGTTTCCTGTTAATCCATCAAACATTCTGATAATGTAAATATATCAAATTGAATCCTTTTAAGAGAAAGAAATAATTAAAAGAAAATAAATGGAGCCCAAAGAGCCCAATCATTCAGTGAATTGGCCCACCAATGAACCCTACTTACTTTTGATTTATTGTATTTTGTGTGCATTATTATTGTGTTCATACATATAACTAATTCAAGAATAATATCTAATATATTTAATAATATTTTATAATTGTATTTTAAAATTATGAAATATAAAGTATATTTTATATTTTATATATACATCTAAATTATAGATATAATTTTTTTTACGTGAACATATTGTGATATGTTATCATATATTTAGTGTATATATTCTTAACACTTAATTGTGGTAAAATATCATATAAACTAAAATTAATTGATTTGACGTGGAAAACAATATTTTTGAGTGGTGCTAATTTAAAAAAAAAAAAAAAAGATTTCAACTTTCTTTGGAAGGTCTTTTCTAAACCAAAGAACAAAGCCATCTTTTATTATTAAATTGCCACGTAAAATCAATCCAAACATTAAGAGCTCACTAGAGTCAAATTATATATATATTTCTTGTGAGATTTATAAGGAAAAATAATAATAAAGTAGGAAAACATTATGTGGCAAATGAACAATTCTAGTTTGCAAGGAAGGGGGGGATGGATGACTTCCAATTAAATATGTACACTTGGATACAAGTTTGCCACTTGGAATTACATTAACTATTAAACATTATATTATTGAAAGTGTCCAAAGTACAAGTCAAATCATTAAAAAAAAGGATTAATCAAGCAAAGTAACGAAATAATGGAACAAAATCTAGTACTACAGTGTTTAAATTCAGTTCCCAACTAATAGATAAGTTTACAGCCTTATAATATAAGCTAATCTTTTACAATAATATAAAAGTTACTTTCGTTAGCCTAATTTTGACTAGGCACAAAGTTTAAAAAATAAAATAAAATTAAATCTTGTAATCTTAAATTAAAAATATTTTTATTTTTTTTAGTTTTTCCTTTAATATTTTAATTTTAAACATGTCACATGAAAATTTAGCATTAAAAATTTATCAAAAAAGTAAATTTAAAATAGAGGATGTATGACAATATTGTTGTGTCAATTATCATCTCATTATAGTATAACATTTATTTTTAAGAAGATAGCATAGAAAAAGTTAAGTTAAATCACATAGAATCACCCCTAACCCTATCATAATTCATATCTTTCTTCAATAATAATAGCCCTATAGAATAAAGAAGCTGGAAAGGCATAATATATATTAATTGTCAACATCAAACAAAATATAAAAATCTAGTACCAGAAAGTTTAAGTATGTGACATATGTACTTAGCGGTTAATAATTAAAACATAATAACATTATTTTCTTCTTCTCACTTTATGTAAAAGTAATTGGGTAATTTTTAAAATATATAATTTAAAAACAAGTCATAATTATTTTATATTTATAAGATTATAATTATAAATTATTTTATTAAAGATAAAATAAACGATATGCGTATAAAAAAGATTAGGATTCAATAAATTCTAACAGACACTAAAAACACTAAGGGGTCCTTTTGGTAAGGACAATAAAGAAGAAAATTACGCTCATGTTTGTTGAGTAATGGGTTTTTTCATATTTGATTTATGAACTAAACGTTTTAAGTGATATCTTTCATATATTTTTTAGCTAAAATTACTTAATAGTGGATATTAAATAACAATTAATATTAAAACCGTAAATTTAAATTAAACTTATAATATTTAAATTTTAAATTCGACTCACACAAAAATTAGTGCATCATTCATCGTCTCCTGAACGATAATCTTTTGATAAAAGGATCTCTTTGTCTAATCCATGTTCCTTTCCCACCGTGCAGGCTGGCAAGATTCGAGGACACATCAAGTGGTCATTTAGTGCAAAACATTATTATAGGATAATCCACATACGACTATCAATACTTATTATCTTTTTACTCTAACAATAATAAAGATATTTAATATAATTTCACAACAAAATTTAGAGACAGTATGACGACCAGTTCATTCCTATCTACAAAAAAGATAGAGAAATTATTTTTTATGGACCCTCGACTTAATTGATTTGTTTTAATGCTATATATGTTTCTTAATTTAAATGAAAACAAACATTAGGGTACATGCCTTCATGTGTCTGATTAGGACAAAGAATCATTCCCTTATCCGTAAAATTAATTGAGTTGAGATGCTTATATTGATGTTCAAAATTATTATATCCACTTGTACTATACCAAACAGTGTGACTTATTAAAAACCTAATTTATTTTGTATGCTCAACAACACAGTGCAATAGAATAAGGTACTGTTACATATTATGCCAAAAGCAATAATGTTCTAGACATATAATCGAATGTTTCCTAAGCGATAAAGCAGTGTTGAGGAGACAGTCACTTGACAAATTTTTAAAAAAAGATCACTAATTGGAACTGTTGTCTACTGTGTTTCCTTATTTATTTAAGTGAAAATAAAAAGAATCTATTTCAACTATTAACACAAATGAAGGGGAAGAAATCACTAAGGGACTTGGTGTTGTTTTACTTCAGAGATTTTGATCTCAACTGTGAAATAATAACTAACTTTGGCAAGAGATAAGAGGGTTGTTTTTAACTTTGAGGTCGCAGTTTGAATCACTAAACAAGCAAAATAGGAGCTCTTTGGGAGAAGTTAAAATAAATATATAATAGTAACATATTTTGAACCACAAGCATGTACTCAGTGGCGCTACAGATGCACTTTCTATCCCTATCTAGCCAACGTAGGTATTGTTTAATAAAATTAACACTCAAGTGAAACATATCCAAATTCAAGAAGAACAAAATACAATAGTGAAGAAAACATATTATACGGAAAAGAACATAGTCACAATAAACAGTATGATAAACAAAAGCAGAAAAACAACATAGGAGAATACTAATAATAATACTAATAAGAGAAACTAGACGACGTGACTACCCACTAATCCGCTCGCATTTCTTTAGTTCACTTATGTCTCCTAAAATTATAGTCATTCTCTCACACCTACTCATGAGAATACCATGATCTCGTTTCTTACATGCCTCGAACTATTTCAATTTCATTTTCCGTGATGGAGAATCTTTGGTAATTAGAATATATTATACTTGAACCAGGTAACCACTTCTGTGGCCTTATGTTTGGACTTTGAATTTTAAATTTAGACAATTGGTTTGAATTTTTGAATTTTGAACTTCAAACTTGGTGGCTTGGTGCTGCTTTCAGACCTTAGAATACTGATCTAATTTTAAGAAGTGGCCAACTTTTAAATCTAGCTGAGCTTTATTCTCCTAGTAGGGCCTTACGTGACACAAATTCAGATTAATTAGGCTGGTAAGTTCAGCATGCCTAAAGCAAATAAATAAATAAATAAGAAAAAAGAATATATACTTGTATAGCCTATATATGCTCCAACATTGCCTCTAAAACTTTACAATCCAAACAAACATAAAATAAGAAGAAACAAAGGAGGACAACAGCTCTAAATTCTTCAACTTCTTTCCACACTTTCCAAATTCTTTTGTGCTTCGACTGAAAACAACTACAAATCTATTTCTCTTTCACTACTAGTAGTAGGAAAGATTTTAAAAACAAACATGGAATCCTTAAATATCCACAACATCAAAGTGGAGAAAGCAAACGCTATGCTAAGGTACAAAAAGCGTCAAAGAGTGACAACGTTGTTCCGATTCATCGAATTCTGCATATTTTTCATCATAATCTCAAGATTTCCCACTCCAATTCTACTCTCTTCAAGCTGTCGACAGATTATTTCAAGGGACTTGGTGTCACCTCACTAGTCCTCGATTCGTCTTTGTTCTTGAAAACGCCATTGTCATCATCCTCTTCTTGAAATCAGACAAATGTCTGCTAAGGATGGTTCCACAAACAACGTTAAATTCGATTTGTACGATGAGTACAAGCAGAAGTGCTCACGAACAAAGAAACTTGTTGTGAACAGATCAAGAAACAGAGGAAACAGAGTATTCCTGTAGAAGAGGCTTACTGTGAACAGAGCAAGAAACAGAGGAAACAGAGTATTCTGATGGAAAGACTTGTAGAAAAGAAAATTCATCAGCCACTGACAACTCTTTATGTTTGTCCCATGATGAGAAAAACCGGAAAAATTAATCGGGTCGGCTACAGGATGCCGGAATATAAACACTGACAAACCAACTATGATGATGACAAATAACTCTATATCCTGGAGGACGATGAGCAGTGAAGTAAATTCAGGCAAACTGCTGAGAATTTCTATTGCAAGACAACAAAGATTTTTGAGGGAAGAAGAGCACAGCCGTTGTTTCTGCACACAGCTTTTTAAGTTCATGTCTATGTACTAGTTTTTGCTCTCTTCCCGTACACAGCTTATTCGATGCAAGCATAACGAATTATGTTAAGCAAAAAAAGGAAAAAGAAGATAAAGTATATACATAGTTATCCTAGTTCTTAGGCCCTCCTCCATGTTGCTGATGAAAGCCATTGAGAGGTTTTTGCAAATGTAACTTTGCCTTAGATCTTTGTTAATATTATGTATCATAAACTTACTTTTTTGGTGCATAAATTAACTTATCATTTTCATTGATTCGTTTTCACCTAAAAAAGGAGTAGTTCGATGCACTAAAATTTCAACTATTAAGGTCGTTTAGTTTGTGAATAAAATTGTTGAGATTATACATGATTTTAAGTACTTACAATTTGTTAGGTTCTTTTGTACTATAGACGGGGCTATACAATGTATAATCTGTAAAACATGTCTTAGGTTTAAAACTGAAGTATAAATCTGAAGTGCCCTTAAAGTTGATTGTATCTGTAAGATCTAATTAATCGGGAATATAAGAATTTTACCCTAATAATCCAAAACTCAAATAAATACTTTAAAAAGAGAATCTGATAAAGTGTATATGGACTTACTAAATTAATTCCAAGAATATATCTGTAGTGACAGACATGAAATATGCGCGTATGGGAGTAATGCCGGGTCATTTTCATTATTCACATATGATTTTCTGAATCGCCAATATTAATGGTAATTTGGTCATTTATCCTTTTGTTTTTACTCAAAATTTCAAGTTCGAGCCTCAATGTTAAAAAAATTTAATAAAAAGTATCTCCTGAACTTATCCGAATTACTTGGGATCCCGACACAAATACTGAACTAGGGTGGAAAATCAAATCAAAACACATATGAACTAAGAAAGCATTGCTATGTGCCCATGATACTCTATTTTTTTGGATAAAATTACAAAAAGAACATTTTGGGACAATAGTGGAATGTATTCTAAATTTTGGTTCTAGAAATCAGATGCTGAGACATATGGAAAAAAAGCATAAAGCAAGAAATGAAAAAGCAGATGTAGAAACTGACTTGTATGGAACTGATCCTTCCACAGAATTGCTTCAATCTCTTCATATCACCTTTTCTTTTACTAAAACTTCTATTTCCACAAAAACAATACTTCAGTCTTTACTTACTGCACTCAATAATAGCGTGATTTGTCGGTTTGAAAGCTAATAAAAATTATAAAAACATATATTGTATTATAATTTTTGTTTGACTATTGGATGAAAATAGAGTTACCCGATATTTATTTTGTTATGGCCCAAACTGGCCGACCCTATAGTTATCAAAAGTATTTTCTTACTTTTGCACCTAACTTATTAATACCATATATTTCTTTTTATTGCTTAGCCTTGTAGTAAAGAAATATCTGTTCTTATTTTATTTGTTTAAAAAAAAAAAAGCGCAAGATTTAGCTACATTACACTTGTTGTTATTCTATCTCTCTCAAATCTTTTTTTTGGGGGTTAATTAAATTTAAAAGAATTCCACTATCTCTAAGTTTGGTGTATGTTCTGTCCAAAATCTTGCAACTTTGAATTGTTAATGAACTCACAAAGTAATTATCTCTTCTTTATTTGCTTTTTATTTTATTTTTTTATCCTTTGAGTTTTGGTGTCTCCTGGGTGGAAGGATGTGAAAACATGTTGCAGTTGAATAATACCTAAGAGTCAGTGTTTATATGGACAATTGACATAGAAAACTTAAGTACTTTTGGTTGAAAAAGAATTTATTTTATTTAATTCTTATAACAACAATAACATATCTGGTACAGAGTATGGTTTGAAGTACTGTTACAATTTTATTTTTACCTTATGAAGATATAGAAGCTATTTTAATGAATCATCGGCTCAATAATATTTAATCTTTGTTTGATTAAATCAGTTTCATAATTAGAATAAATATTTAGTTTTCAATGCTGTGAAAATCACTCACTTCTAAGTGATGCATGCCCACATATTTTTTAATATAAGTATGTAGTTTCACTACTTTGGACTTGGAATGCGTATAATTTTAAAGTTTAAATTTTATTATAATAGCTACAATTTCTTTGAAAAAAAGAAGCTAAATTAAACTTGTCATTACTTTCTGAAAAAGATTAACTTATCATTGAAACTTTTTATTTCTTTGTTGGGACTTGGGAACCCAGCCTCTTTGAAATTTCTGATTTATATGTATACCACTGTGACATGTTGTGTTTTGAAGTTAGGCCAGAAAAAAATAGTGCATGAAAGTATATATGATTGAAATTCAGTTATTTTTGCCTAACTTCAATCGCTTATTTGAAGTTCATGCACATACAACTGAAGTTTAGACAAACACGACTAAACTTTAGCCTCTGAGACATTGAAGATCAAATGAAAATGGTTGAAGTGAAGGAAAATGATTGAACTTCATTGTCAAAATCAAATATCCGCTGCTTTGCTCCCTTGGTTCATGTATATATCTACAAGTTGGTGCACCAAGCATAAATACTACACAAAAGGAAAAATGGATTGATGAACTTCATATAGAGTGTGGATGATGGAAAGACATTAGTATTTGTCACAATATATATAGCTTTCAATGATACATACAATAGTAGAATCTGTAATGACACACAAAAAGTTGCAAAACTAAAATTTAACCTAAGATTGACTTCTATGCCAACTTGGATCGACAATAAGGACAAGAACAACTCAAAGCCATTCTAAAATGCAAGTATCGTGTATACGTGACAACGCTGATTAATATGAAATCATAGAACCTTCTAAGAATTCGTCCTGACAACCAACATATGTCTAGTAAACTGGAATCCTTAAATTCACTAGCCCAAACTCAATCTTCTTGATTTCAATTTACCTCTGCAGCTGAAATGCTGATCCTGAATCCAACACTCCTGAGTCTTTCGCCATGTATTCAAATTCAAGGTGATT
Organism: Datura stramonium; assembly: GCA_018107945.1. Classification (NCBI taxonomy): domain Eukaryota; kingdom Viridiplantae; phylum Streptophyta; class Magnoliopsida; order Solanales; family Solanaceae; genus Datura; species Datura stramonium. Next base: position 115,866 of record JACEIK010000421.1, on the reverse strand, counting down.
CTCCCATGTAAAATATATACACCATAAATTCCATGGGGTAAATAAGTAACCTTTGTAATCCCTAAAGACATGTACCAGTGGTCTTCATTAGATGGACACTCTTTTTCATGCTCCGCAAAACTCCATTATCTCGGAGCTTATAATACTTGCTTCTTCTCTAAAGAGTATGAAACATTCATCAAAACATATTATTTTTGATGTAATGTTCGATGCATCGCTGAAAAGATAGTATCGTAAGGAACGTAAGGTTTGTGTAGTTCATGATCATAGATATGATCTTTACAAGTCGAGCATGATGAAATGGCGTTTTACAACTATATCAACCTTAAATGGAAAATCAGTAGTGTTATGTACGATGTGATTGTCATCGAATTTGCACAAATTTGCTCTTAGAAGTGTACACTGCTGTGTGATTAGAACATCTAACATGCACATCAGTACCTTCTTTGAACAAGGCACTAGGTGATGATGGTAATGTTCCAGACGCAGCAGGCATATTTTCTTGGGAGTTGGTAGTATCGGCATGCTAAACTAGGCGGAGGGCTTGAATTGGTTTAGTGCCTTATATGAAAGAGGGAGGAGTACTGAGTAGTTTTATTTTCAAGCCATAATCTTATAGGATTGGGTTTTGAATCCCAACCATAATCCTATAGAGATTGGGTTTTCGATTACCAAAAGGAATTAAATTTTTCTAATTCTGTTTTTGTTTCCTTTTTTTTTTTTTGGTCTATTTTGTAGTTTGTTGCTTTATTTACTAGTACTACTGAAAAGAGATAAAACTTTCAGGATACCGTCTGATTTTTACTTTAAAAATATAACCTTTTGCAGAAACAAATATAAAACAAAATAAAAGACATTAGGTCATATTGAATTTCTGGTTGAAATATACATGTTATTTGGAACCATTGATCCAAATTGCTTCGACACGAGCAAACTTTGAACGAGTTAGATCAAAACCTGTGAATTAATTTAACATGTTTTGACCAACTAGTCCATTTGACACATCCAGTATTAGAAATTACACAAACTTTAAAGACCTTTTAAGTACTGATTCCATCATTGTTCATCTAGCAACCTCGGCCTATCCCAGGAACCACTGTTTGATTTGAATAAACTGGAACTAAGCAGCAATATTCGAATCTCCTGCTCCTACGGTATCTGCTCAGACACAAATGAACCTGAGCCAAAACCATGAAATGATACACCAATAAATGAGCGAGAATACATAAGCAAACATCAATAGAAAGGATTTAAAGTTTAGTTTAATCGCATAAGAGTAAGGGTATTGTCATAGAAACCAAAACGGTAAGTCTCGACACAAAATGAAAGACATTGCATTTTGCAATCACCTTAGCAACCACTTAATCCATCATTTGGAGCTAAAGGATTCAAAGATCCTAATACTTAGTAAACGTTTTTTCCTCTAGTATACTAATAAAGATTCAAATTATAGAATAACTCCTCAGACATCCTCAGTTGTCCTACCTGCAAAATCGGACAAACAACATCAATACCAGCTCTCCACTGAGCAATGAAACCAATTCAAATAAACAAAAGAGAAATGAACACCATATAAACAAAAATAGATGGATAGATTCCAGAACCCCCAAAGATGAAAGAGTAAAGCCACAATATTGGAAAATCTTCTCAGAAATGAAGTCTGCATAATTCATAAATCAACTACTACTACTATGCCCAATCACAAACAAGTTGGGGTCAGCTATATGAATCCACACTAACCATGACGTCCATTTACGCTCATCACATGCCAATATACAAAATAAAGTAAAAGGTACTAGAAGCTCTATATATTTTCAACAGACATATAAATTGGTTACATGACTAAAACATACTCCCAGTAACAAAAGGAAGCCTTGACACTAATCAGGTATATGTGAGATCTTGTGCCTCTATTGTTTCAGCACCATTATCACTAATCAGAGCATGTAATCATATGCTAAAAGACATGTTCAGTGCAATATTTTCCAAAGACACCTAAGCATATAACAAAGCATTAACAAGCACTCTGACACTTGCACATCAGCAAGAAACCATGACAGCGAAGGAAATATATTTCACACATTCAGGAGATCTGTTCTCCTCTAGAGGTAGTTTTTAATAAACACATAACTTTCTAGAGTAAATGGAATATACTAAACAACAAGCAAAGAGACAGGCTCACCCCCCCACACCTTTTGAGCAAGGATACCAACATCTGGCCAGGAAAAGCTGGGTTAGCGAGCCTAACAGCAGGCTTCATTCACTGCAACCTATGGCCAAGCGGGTAGGTATTCTAATGGTTGACAGGGGTCCTGGAGCCAGGGGTACCCCTTTGGAAGTGTCCAGTATCCAAAAGACATGATTTTTTGTGAATTATCAAGGGACAATCTAGTGTTAAAGTTTATTGGATGAACTCCCTCATAATTTATCAGGTATTTAATTTTGGGATCATAAAGACGACGTTGCAGTAATAAACAAAAGCTTCCACAACCATCAATTCAGAGCTCCCCCTTTTCCTAAAGGCAACAGGTACCAGGTGAAGGAAAATGGGGAAGTTTAAAATCAAGGTTTCGTTTCTTACACTCAGAACTTCAAGCAATGATCTGAGACAATGCCTTCAGAAAATCTCATAATTTAAATAAAAACTAAGCAAAATCAGATTCTTTTATCTAGACCCTGAGCAGTGAAAAATAGGTCATGAAAGTACCAAAGAGAGAAGAAGAAAGAAAATAGGTAAGTTCACTTGCCCTCAAAATATGAGCAACATATCGTAAGAGCAGAGGAATTCCAAGACTAACTCCATGGAACTTCATATTGCCATTTTCATTTCTATTTTCTGGTGAGGACCATAACCAACAAGTTTAAAGTCAGCAGCAACAAAGGAATCTATCCTTTTTCTGGGCGGATCGACCAGCACCTACACCCATTCAGTACTAATAGAAGTTAGGAGGAGAGATAGATTAAAAAAAAAAAAAAAAAAAAAAAAAAAAATGAGTACTCCATTACTTACTGGGAAAGGTCTAGGCAACTTCTGAAGCTGGTCTTGCAGAGGTCTGACATGATTGCGATAAACATGAGCATCTCCTATGACATGGACAAAATCACCAGGAACTAGATCTGCAAAGAGAAGGTACAAAAACCACGAGGCAAATCATAAACAGAAGGAACTGGAAGTGGCCTGGACTTAGAACGACCAGTGAATGACCATCAAAAGATATTTCTCCAATATCAGTATACGTGAAAATTTATGGATAAATAGTTCAAAAGTTCCAAATCCTTTTGAAAAATAGATCTGTTTTTAATAATACACATATATAGTACTAGCCATATCATCAAGCAGTACTACTTAGAAACTTAGCTAGAATTACATAGTGTTAAGATTTTCATAAAGGACAATGATTGTTCATGAGGATGGCAAAGTTCCATTTCCAAATTCCTCACCTAGTAACGGACTTTTTGCAAAATCTTTTTTGCTTAGTCAGAATTCTCATCTACAGTGCCTTTAAGCATGAAGGAAATTCGCTAGTTATTACATAATGCACATGAGAAATTAGCTAGAGGTATCCTGGCAGAGCATACCAGAAACATGAGCTATCATGCATGTCAGCAAGGCATAAGATGCAATGTTAAATGGCACTCCCAAACCCATATCAGCAGATCGCTGATACATCTGGCAGGATAGCTCCCCATGGGCTACATAAAACTGCAACCACAAGATGAAAGAGATGTTTACTAGATAAACAATAAGTTATGCCATAAACAAAACCAAGACAATACTAACTTGAGCAAACATGTGACAAGGTGGGAGTGCCATCAGTTTGAGATCAGGATGGATTCCGTTGAAAGAATAATACGCCTGTCATCTGGATTGTTTTTAACTTTGTTGATAACATCAGCCAATTGGTCAAACCCTTGGCCACTGTAGTCAGTATGCATGTCAATGTACCTGTATATAGCAGGTCCAATGGAACAAATTACCACAGAACTCAGAGTTTTGACCGACTGTATGTCAGATGAGTAAGATCAAACACCAACCTGGCACCAAATGTCTCCACTGAAACCCATATACTGGTCCCAAATCACCCTTCCCTATCCTTCAAGCCAATACTGAAATGGATGCCAACTTAAGACGGTCCAACATTTCTAATAGATCACTAGCAAGAAGAAAGAAAATCTTACCTATCAAGATAATCTCTGGATGCATTGCCATCCCAAATATGAATGCCCTTCTCTTGTAGGACCTAAACTAAACATCTCAGTTATGCAAGCTAGCCACAGAAATCACTAAAAAATAGTAACAATCTCCAAGATGCCATAACAAATTGCACAAAGCATTAGTGACAAGGAAACAGAACAGGGAATCTTAGTAGCTCAGTTGGTTGGCTGCTATCTGAACTTTCACCTTGTTTGAGAGTTCGAGCCTCCCCACCTTGTAATCCCCTACCCCATATCTCCTTCCCCTATTCTATATATATATATATATATATAAAATTTTATTTTTGAAAGAAAAAAAAAGAGAAGGGAAAAAAACTCCAGATTATATAATCAGTGAGGAACAGAAAGAAACCTTAGCACTTGTTGATCCACTGATGAACCACAAGAGTTCTTCAACAACACCTCTCCAGAAAACTTTCTGAAACCAAAAAAAGAACAAAATAAGTCAAATGATCTGTGCTTGCAGTTCACATTGTAGTAGTAGGGAAAAATTGGACGGGTTATATCAAAAGCTACATTATACTACAAACCAACATATAACACAATACCTTAGTTGTAAGAAGGGAAATGATTCAAGAAATTGAATCTCATCTGCAGCTTATAGTAAACATCACAGCATTATGGCAGATACACCAAACAGGCATTAACTTACCTGAACTTATAAACAGGGAAGGCAAATAGAGAGGAATTTGTTTAATATTCTTCCGCAGGCTTAAACAAGGTTACATGCAAAGCTTCACCTTTCCTTCCTGTTTTTATTATTCACGTTGTGATAAAATGTGAAACCTTCTCCGACCAATTTTACTTCCAGCACTCTTCTCCAATTAAACATACTTGCTGTAATCACTAATTCAAACACACCCAAACAAAGGAAGAGAGGAAAAAGCATACAAAAATCGAACTCTTATCTTATTTGAGAAAGACAACTGAATTTTATCTATACTTCTCATTACCTGGCAACCAAATTTGGGGCCAAAGTACCAGTGCCTGTCCTGTCATCCTTAAGCATGCCATTCGAGATGATCTCTTCAACCAGTCTCAGATACATGTATTCTTCATGTTTCTCAAATATCATTTTTGAAAGAAGGAAAATGTTTTAACCTCAATATCAGAAGAATCTGAACCATTCTCAGGAATCTCACAATTTGCCTGATTAACAGTTTCTACTCCGGAATTCTTCACACGGATAGGTGGTAAAAGAATAGCTGGATCTTGTTTTCTGCATCACTGGAAATGATGAGTACCAGGGTTGAAAATACCAGGTGTCAATAGCAGGAGCAAAAGTATCACATTCAATATCAGTCTCAATTTCAGTGATATGGATTGCATCACACCCACGAGCATTTAGGGAATCTCTGCAGCAAGAAGATTAATGTTGAAAAACTATCATTAGCAAGAAGTGAAAGAGAGCAGCAAGAAAGCTGACCTGAAAATCTCGCCACCTCCTATAACAAACACATTCTCAATAGATAGACCATATGCGAGGCTGCCAATAGTTGCAAGCGGAGCCTAACCTACATATGACAACATTTTCTGCTGTAGCAATGTCAAAACTCCCTGAACGGGTGAGAACGACGTTGAGGCGGCCAGGAAGAGGGCGAGATTTCCACAGGAATACTTTCCCAAGTCTTTCTTCCCATAACAACAGCATTCTCTTTTGTAGTGGATCCGACGTAGTCCCAGTGATACCCTTGAAGAACTTGAGATCTGTAGGCAGTCTCCAAGGTAACTTCCTCCTTACCAATACCCATATTTCGAAAGTTGCAACCACAATCCGGTAAGTCCGTTGTGGGAGTAGAATGAGCATTCCCATACTGTTGGAAAGGCCTGTATTTGTTTCACTGGCCATAACTGAGCAAGAGACCTGGAATGAACTGAATAATAATGATCTGCACCTAAGATCAACCGACCGGTTTCTGCCAAAATGCAATAAAAATCCTTGATGATGTATACAGAAGGCACAAAATTTATCAATGATGTGTTCTGAAAATGCAAGGAAATAGTCTACAAGGAGATGCCAACACGTTCAGTCAATGAGTTCAAAGTTTAGATTGACAAATTTCAAGTTTACTACAGCTGTATGGGAAAACAATAATTTAGAAATTAAGGGTATAAATCAATTGCGACCTATTTAACAATATAGGGTTACTGCTTATCTAATTATGTAATATTACCAATAAACATAGAATAGTAAGAAATTTATCATGCAAGAGTTCAGGTACTACTGTCTAGTGACACTCATTTGAGGCAATAAATGGCTCCAGCCACTCGCCTGGCTCATTCGGCAGCAAGAAAATAAAATGGTTTAAGATTAAACTATATTAATGCAAAAATCATTGCTATTTGATCTCACTTAATCGTCAGGAATTACTAATTTATGAAAATAATTGAGCAAACATGATTAAAAAAATTTACTCTCATTGCACAATAACCATTTGATGAACTCAAGAAGAAATGGAAAATTCAAAAAAATATATATATATATTTCATAACTCTGAAAGATTCTGGCAAAGAAGTTACGCTACTGAACTGGAACAAGGAGGATAAATAACAAAAATATAAGATGGAGAAATTTAACAAAGCTTGTTACTGATTGCTGAAGCATTACATCTGAACGATAGACATTTACTTATTTTAGCTTACTTAACTGCGCCTGATTTCAATAAGTGTTGCGCGCTAAGCCCTAAATCGAGGCTCAAAACACGTTGAGTGCTTCACTCACTAAATGTGCGCTTAGTGTCATCATCAAAGGTCTAAACAATTTAAACTTTCATGCTGGAGCAAGAACTAGCATGAAAGTCGATCTATTTTGACCAGCGTTCTACCCCCCGAGATAATAGTCGCAGTTCTCCCCACTCGGAGGCTCCGTCGTGCCAAAAGTGAGAGAAACCCAATCCCTCTCTCTTTCCTTTTTTCGCCCCATGTCGCCACACGGGTGGAACTTTCTATATTTTAATGCTTTCTTGAATTGAACTTCTTGTAACTAAACCGTTTTATACTCACTTATGAAACAGAGTTGAAATGTTTTAGTTTTCATTGTTTTCTGATTAGATGGTTCAGATTAATGTCAAAAAGGCGAACTAGGGTTAACTGTGCTGTATGGCTCAAAAATCAAATTGATGAACCGAGGAATCCAACCAAATATGAATGAATAGGCATGTGGGAATAGCATTGCTTGCATTGATTCAATTGATAGGTAAATGAGCGCTCACAGTTTACATTAAACAATTGATATTTCACTTTATCCTAAAAAAATTCAATTTCTTTGTCCATACATTTGTTATTCATGCTTATAATTACTAGATTCTGGACTAAACACAAATATATTTGTGTGTTTTCTCCATTTGAGTCTTTCCTCCCCAAAACCCCGCTTGCGCCTTAGAGCCCAACGGACTTTTTGCGCTTTCGCTTTGATAACACTGATTTCAATAGCTCATTTAAGTAAGCCAGTATTCGATACACAATTTGAGGAAATTATCTAATAAGACATCAGGCGAAGCATGTAAAGGAATGCAGCAAGAATATAGGAATCACTCATAACTCCCAATACAAAACTATTTTTAAAGGTGAGACTAATAAAACCAAATAATTAATCCTCAATTTAAATTGAAGAATATTAACAAGTTTCAAAACCATATCTGAGAGATATGATATGTCTTTTAATTATATTTTACTGTACTTAACTTCCCTAAATGAATAGCTCAGTTGAGCTAGAGAAATTCTGGGTCTAATTCCTGAGCAACTAATCCAAGAACATGTCACGAGACGCCTGTAACAGAAATGCAACAAGAATTTAAGATCAACAGAACTCACACTGAGCTATTTTTGTAATTAATAATAAAATAAAATGCATCGGAAAATCAATCTCAGTTGAAAATGGAGAATTTTTAAAGGGCTTTTTTACTGGTTACTGAAACAATACATCTGAGAGATATGTCATTTACTTATTTTTAAATGTACTTTAACTGCGCTTAATCTTAAAACAGCAGTTAATCTAGAGAAATTTTAAGCATACGATTTGAGCTAATTAGCTAAGACACATCGATAGAAACGACTTAAAGGAAATGCAGTAAGAAATTAGTACTAATCATCAGCACACACAGGATACGAACTATTTTCATTTACGAAACCAGTAAAAACTAAAATGTATCAGATAATCAGTCCTCAATTTTAACACCATAAGAGTACGAAATGTATAGAATAAAAGAAAGAAAACGCTATAGAAAATTTACTGATCGGAGAGCAAAGCGAGATGAATGAAATTTTGAACAGATAGATCAGAAACTGTCGGAGAATTGGTGACAAAATGAAGAGATTAGGTTCCGATTCAAGTGTGGGCGTTAAGCACAGGCAAAATGGTGAGTGCAGAAGAAGGAAGAGAGAGAGAGATAGAGAGGCACAAATGCTTAAGGAACTGCATGAATGAAGAGAACCAACAGCGTCAAAATGGCTGTTTTACTCTCTCAGCGCTGAAATCCACTACAGCCTTCAGAGAGGAATAGGAAGGGGGACTATGTGGGGAAGAGAGAGAGAGAGGGAAGGAGTGTGGGACTGTGAAGCGAAAACTTGAAAATCCAAAAGCACGGTTGACGCGGAGCAGCGCCATTGCAAATTTTTTCTGTTTTTTTTAATGCGATACGATCCATCCTCTTTACTTTTCTCTCAATAAAATCCATCAATGCCACTGATTTAATAAACTAATTTATTAAAATATTCTTTTTATTTTTTAAAATAAAATAAAATTTACATATATTCTATTATTTTTATTAATTGTGTAAATGAAATATATTTAAAATTTACAATCATTTTCTTTTCTTTTTTTACAATTATAACAGAAAATAAATATAACTTGATACGCCAAAAATAAATGTTATTGCATGAGGTATTAATCGAAGAATTATTTTCTAATTCTTATAATTTTTTAATTTTATAGCTTTATATATAAAAAATTCTATTTTGAATATTTTTAAAAAGATATTTATTTTTACACATAAGAGATCTAAAGATCATTTTATATTCAAATTATAAAAGCAAGATATCTGATTTTCAATATTAATAATAATTGTGAAGAACTTTTTGAATTAATGAAAATGAAGTTCAATGGATCGAAATGAATATTGACGATTCATATAACTATCAATTGATGAGATCTAAACTAATTGATTAATTAATAATTAAATTATTAATTTATGTATTTTTATAATTTCTTATTTAATAAATAATAATAACTATTTTTTTTATAAGCATAGTGTTCGAGTCAATTTTTATACACCTTAATTAATATAACAAGATATTTGTTACCTTCTATTATCAATAGGTACCAAATAATTTTACTCATCAAATTAAAAAGATTATTAAAAAAAAACAACTTCATATTTAACTCTACTAAAATTTAGATTTAAGACTGCATAATTTTAACTCAATTTGTTAAGCACTACAATTTTTAAAAAATTGTATTTATAAAGATGAGAAAAAAAATGTTACAATGGTCAATTTGTCCATACTCAATATGAACAACTTTCAAAGGTTTTGAATAATTTGAAAGATTGCTCCAAATGAATCGAAGAAGTTCTAATGCTCGTCAAGTTGATATGCAATGTATTTTCTTCTTTACAATTAAGGCTACAATTAAGGCATCATTTGGTTGTTGGTCAGAGTTATTCAAAAATTAATATATCATATTATTTTATGTATTATTATTTTGGTATTCAATTTAAAATTATTTTAATAATATTTTATATTTAAAAATAAATATACATTATAATAAATATTAGTAGACCATTAAATTAAATAAGAAATTATAATTAAATACTTATATTTGTATTATTTGTTATATTATTATTTAATTTACGTTATTTCACTTTATTTAAATTTATTTATAATTATTTATCGTCATCTTTATAATGTAAAAACTCAAAGTCATAGTATCGTGGTTATTTCTTTTTATTTAATTTTTTTTGTTATTTTTTAAAAGATTTATTTCTATGCTTTCTTAATAAAATATTTTGAAATACTATTTGGTTGAAGGGTAAAAATATCGTTTAATATTGATGAGTATTTTAGTTATTTATTTTTCGTGACTTTTCACTTTTATAATTTAATAACTATATTAAAATATGAATATTATAACTCATTATTTAACTTTTTGTTTTTTTTTAAATAGATAGTCAAATATTTTTTTAGTTTAGCCGCTATTATTCACTTATATGTGTGCGCGCGCGCGCGTGTGTGGTATATTTAGTTTAGTTTTTGATTCAAGAAATAATAAAATATTATTATTTAATTAAATATTTAAATATGATATGATTTAAATATTACTTATTAATAGATATTTAATTTAGTTTTGATTCAACGAATGGTAAAATATTACATTTTGTTAGAAACTTTATTTGGTTTTGATTCGAACGAATGATAAAATATTATTATTAGTTAAATATTTTATTATGTTTTAACTTATTATAAAGCGGCAAATTCCGTAATCTAACTTTTAAGAAAGGGACTTCCTAATTTTTGGTATAAAATATGATGATATATATTTCAACAAGAGTTAAAAGAGAATATTATTTTTCTCATTTCTCTAACAGATTTATATTAATAACCATTTGACAAAATATTTTCATGTAAATAATAATTATATAAGCAACTAATATAATTTATTTGGTGCATATTGTAAAGTAATACCTTGAATTTCTCACACTTTGCTTCGATTATAAACTATATTTATCATCTCAATACCAACAATTTATCGTTCTACACTTATTCTCATGCTTCATACAAACTCGTGCTATCATCTAACGAATCCGCACAAACTTACATTGCATTACACGTGCAACGCACGTGTCCACAACTAATATAAATTAATTGTATGAGTATTAATTATATAGAAACTAGGTATACATGTATTTAGTTATTAAGAGATTACAATTCATGAATTATTTTTTATTGTATGTTTGATTTGTTATGCTAAAAATTAATATATATTATATTATTTATGTGATAGTAAGTGGAACAAATTATACATGAATAACTAATCCTTACATGAAATCTCTACAATTAATTCATATATTACTTTAATACTCGCATTACCTCTAAATTAGCTAACAACGATACCTACGTGTTTGTTTGACAGCTGCTTAGATTTAAATCTTAATATTAGTTATGACGAGATTTATGTAAAACTTAGTTATGCAAGATTTAGTTATTCATGTTTAAATTATTCTATCTCCTATCCTAGATAAGATAATATGTAGTAGTTACTTCGATCTCTAAATTGCAAATCAACTACCATATTAATCTTATACATGAATAATTTATCTTCTAACTAGCTCTACTAAACTCGGTATTACTTGCGGCACTTACTGCATAACTCACCTTCAAAACCAGCCTACCGAACCACCCCTAAATAAATAAAGTATACTAGAGTTCACTCCTGTATGTGTTTGAGGTCACCTTTTTAATTGTGCTGAATTTATGTCACTCTTCATAATGCTGTGTGTACCTTATTCTCATATGCTAGTTTTTGTTTAACCAAAAATTGTACTTGTAATGAAAATCCATTAATTAGACAATCCAAATACAGAATGTCAATACTTGACAGAAGCAAACTACCAAGGGAATTTCTGAGTATCACATCCTGCCATGTTAAATTGCTTAAAAGAAACCAGAGTTTCACAGACCATCAAAGAATCTCAAATGGTCTTCGAATGTCTCCCCGTGACGGATTTTGGACACTGATCCATCTTCTTCCACCTACAAACAGCAGTATGCACAATCCGATTTCAGTTTTCAAAATTTTGTATCAATAGTACAGTAATGAAGATGATCAATGCATGCCTTGGATGTGAAGTTACATGTCAAGAGAGAAGATGTTGTTATATTAATAAGACTACCAGATTCATAGTATTACTATATTTGTGAATACTTTGATAACTTCAAGCAGCAATCAATAAACCATGGATAGTGCTTGCAATGATAAGATTTTCATATGATTCAGTGAAAAGTTGCATGCGGAAAGAGCATATTCCCTTGCATAAAAGATGTTGCACTGACCAAGCAAACATTTATAAACTCGCATTTAAGGGACATTTCTTGCAATCTTTAGAAAGCAAAAGGGCATGTAAGTTATAGATCTTGTCATTATGTTACTTAGCCACTAACCACAAGGCTATTCCTACTAGTCATATGGCAGTTCGACTCTCAATCCGACAATGGAAAATACCAACTCTTACAAAATGTTGACAGGAATACGAAGTCTGTTTCCATTATGACTAGGCTTGAGGCTAGATTAAGGGATATAAGCAATGCCACAAAGAAATATTAGGCACATAATTTTAAAAAGATTTAAGACAATTTTACCCAATACTCAGGTGGGCTGATTCGAGATTGTGTTGATGCCATACTCATGCAGTAAGCACCTGCATCGTGAACTACCAAACCAGTGCCCTGAATTCAAATGTCATAGTTAGCATCTCTATAGAATGTATTCAAGAAACCCTCCAGTAAGAGGCTAATTCTGTACTTTAATGCGCCATGAGGTCAAAACAAATTACCCTAGAGGCGGAAGTTCTCGTCCTTTCCAGGAAATCTGCTGACTCACAGGACCAACAACATCAAATTTAGAAATTGCAGCATCCGGGGTGCAGGGGAAACAAGCCTAGCAAGGTAACCAAAATCATTTACTGAGCAAGAGCACAGAGAAGAACATAAAATCCATGAAAGCATAATTCATATATGCTCAGTGCAAATAAAGAGTGAGGTCCAAATTGTATGCTCAATGAGTATACTTATCAGCAGGTAGTAGCTACTAAAAGTTGAATAATATGAATAAGCAACAAGAACGAAGCATAACATATTTGTGCAAGCCCATCACAAAAATTCTGCAGTGCAAGCATTCAACTACCTTTTGGAAAGTAATAAATTGGCAACTCTCACCCACCCAAGATAGGACTTCTTCAAAAGAGAAGGGAGCAGGGACCCCAGGATGGTAGTGGTGAGGGAATTGTACATTTTTTTTTTGATGAAGTAATAGTAAATATCATACTAGCATCAAGTAGATGCAGAAATTACAAAAGTTGGGAAAATAGCATTCAGCCGTTACAAAATGACCTGAAAGCATATCATTTGACACCCATTAAAATATAGTGAGTCATGCATACAGATCAAGGGAAAGGAGAATTGTTTGAAAGTGATATCATAAGAGCACCCTGCTCATTAGCTTACTCAGAGAGAGAGAGAGAGAGAGAGAGTCAATTCTGATAGCTGCAAGAAAAATATTTGGTAACCTTCACCTGATAAGAATTATGCATCGGACGAGTGCTCTGCCATACTACCATCAATCACAATGAAGTTTTTGGTTCCATTGGTTTTAACTCCAGTACTTGTTAACCAAGCAGCATGTGTTTGCAATTACTGATCTTCCAGGTTCAATAATGAGATTGAGGTTTCGAGAAAGGACCAATTCTCGTACCTGCAATAAACATGAAAGGAAGTGTCAGTTAAACCACAGGTGAGACGAGACTCACAGTTTGATGTCAAAATTAAAAATTTAGCTTGCTGATATACCATTGTGGCCTTGCACTCTGTCAATTACAGTCAGTAAAGCCTTAAATGCTAAAGGTAATCTATCTTTCTTGCCCTGGTTGCCCAATATAAATCGTGGTAATCATGGCTTCTGCAGTCCATGCACAAATCACCAGCCCCCAAAACTTCAGTTGAAAGAAAAACTTGTACCCAGTAGCCAGCTCAAAATGACCATCTACATGGGATAATCATGAAATACATAGGTTTACATATACTGTTAGTTGCTTAGACACACCAGTATAGCAACCATTATCAGGTATGTTCCAAAGCCTTTGGGACAAATGAATTAGCATCAAAGTGAAATAAAGTCACTAGTACTAAGAACCAGTCTTGGGGCAAATCACTCTTAATAAAAACACCCGGCACATGTCATATCCTATATTGAGGTAGACAAATTTACCGTATTAATAAGGTCTCTGGGTGAAGGAACAGCTCCAGAATGATAGTAGTCAACTTCAAACCGCCTCCAATATTCAGGTAATCAATTTCAAATCCTTGGGATCGACTTCATCAATGTAGTTCACCATCAAGACAGCTGCATCTCGAAAATGTCTACCTGGAAAAGACAACAAAGTTTTAGGTCAATAAACATTGGAAACCACCATTGGGATGATTACTTTTCTATTAAAAAATATTATTTTCTAAAAGATATATTACATAGAGCAGCATATTTCTGGAGAACAGAACCATTAAAGGATCAGCTACATATGGTATCCAGTGTGCAAGTTCACCTAAAGAAAACATGCAACATAGGGCTCCACCAACATATTACTTGGTTGAACATGAAATCATACTTCCATAAACTGTAGTTGGCAGAGATATTACTAGGAGAGGAGTCTGATATGCAAACGGGATGACAGCTAAATTCCTGCAATTTTTCCCCTTCAAATATTTTTCTTATGACTTGTCAAAAAATATACCTTTCTTTCTTATGACTTCAACCCCTTCAAAAGTAATTGAACGAACAAGAGGGGTAATGGGAACATGGGCGTATTCATTGAATAAGTTATAAATTAACTTAAATATGGTTTGTATCTTTTAGTGCTGAATAGATGACAAGGGAATACCAGACACCAAATAAATGACACCCGATAAATCATCATAAGATAGATCATGGTTCATATGTCCCATTGGTACTACATCTAACTACAGATATTAAACAGCGAAGTCAATATACCATCCAAATAAAGAAGCACAGACAAGGAAAAAATGTGAATTCTACAGAGTGGACCGATTCATGTTATAGATAACTAAATGCAGACGATTCTAATATTACCTTGGTAATAGTTGACCCAAGATGACAATGAGCTCCAACAAGTTTCAATTCCTGGAGATGTGCCTTGACAGCATCTAGAAACCATTGAAGCTTCATTTCTGATGCCAAATTTGAGCTCTTATTGCCGGTGGCAACATAAGGATGAACCTGCCCACTTCAATAAGTCAGTACGCGAATGATTACTAGGCAAACTGGATTCATCAGCCAGTATAAAATATTGCGTTTGCTTCACAATCCAGATTTAATGGGAGCAAATTTGAATTAATGTTTTTTTTTCAGATAAATTTAAAAAAAATTCCAAATTTGTATTAATGTTGGAATACTAGTTTGCTAAAACTTGAGTTCCTCCTTTTCTGGATCAACTTCATTCAAAAAGAGCCGTAATTCAGATTGAACTTGAACCAAGCAACTCACAGCGACTTAGAAATAAGGGATGGGTTTGGTGTCCAGAAAAACTATATCTCTGCAAACATGGAGAAAGTTGATATGTAGGCATGATGGTATCAGGCGCAATGACTAAGGCCAAAAATGCAGCAATTAAAAAGTGGTTGCTGCACGTATCATTTAAATCACTTCCACTTTGGGATTCAAAGAAGGGGACAATCAAGTGGATTTGACACATACATGATTTTAGGTTTGCAAGTTCTCGTGGCAAAATTAAGTGAATGAATGTTTCAGAAGTTCAAATGAATAGGTTTATGAACATAATTCTCTAACAGATACATTTAAAATTTATTGGAAGATAGCCGAATGCCAATCGTAAAAGGAAAACTAAGAGCAGGATCAGTAAAGGCTCCTGAATACTGAACTGAAACATCATACATTCCACTTAACCATATCATTATGCGATTAAAGTATGAATTTGACCTTTTTAGGAACATCAAGCTGTCAGATAAACCAAACATCAAATACAAAGAGCAGTATGACCATGTTTTTGATTAATGTAATTGTTAATTTCATTCTGTAGATGGATTAAAGCAGTAGCTTGATCATGTTAGTAATAAAATGTCTGAAGCAATAGCTGAGGCGCAGAGTGGAAATGGTAGTGAAATAAGCAACTGAATACCTGGGGATCCACATCTGGATTAATCCTGAGTAGACGTTGACTTTCTTCCCAGCAATCCCTGCAGCTGCTACAATGTTATCCAAGTCAAATTCGTCGACGTTTACAAACACACCTTCTTGGGCACAGTTAGGTCCTCTAACAGCTTTCCATTTCCATTAAAAATGCACCTATGCAAGAAAAGTTGATGAATTGGCTTAATACAATATAACAGCGAGTGGCCAAATGAAAAGCAATCACATTAAACTAAAATGTACAAAAGAGAAAAACCATTTATAGAGAAAACAACACTAGATTTCAGTGTTTGCTCGATGTCCTCTGCAAATCCTTACAACGTGTTACAAGTACATTTACAGTGTCTTAACTAAATAGAAGTAATCTACAAGTCATGTTATGTCAAAGGTGATACTATCGTAAGAAAGTATACTTCACCGGCTAACTTTGTAAGGAATAACCTCTAAAACAATATAAAAAAATAACGTACAAAGGTAATCCCACAAGTGGGGTCTGCAGCGTAGCCTTATCTCTACCAAGGATCAGAGACACAAAGACTAAAAGAAGTCTTATTAAAATAAAAGAAAGGCTAAAGGTTCATTAGTCCATCGTTTGAGGAAACCCTAAAGAAGAATAACAAATTTGAGAAGTTCATGGTAAAAGGCGTCACCTTTGTAGCCGGGCAAGCTAGAAATGTTTACAACAACAGCAGCAGCAGCCCAGTGTAATTCCACCAAGTGGGGTCCTAGGAGATAAAATGTATGTCAATTTATCACTTACCTTAGAGGTAGAGAGCCATAAAAATATTTGTTGGGGTAAAAGAGGGTTCTCTCTTATCTCAGTAACAATTTTTCTTGGTCAATACTCACTAATGTAACCACTAGAAATTTTTTTCGATTTCCACCAAGATTTTGGGCACACCAGCCTCCGCTCATATGACAGGTTTTCTTAACTAATAGGGCATAAGATATAGACCTAGTTCTGATTCAGCACCAGACAACCATTATCAATCTACCTCCAACCAAAAACTAAGGCAGGCTTTACTTCTGAACTTCTCATTCTCAAATCATATACTACCAAGTTTATTTTTTTCCCTTTTTCCTGGTGACTTTGTAGCACAGGTGCTGGGCGAATCAACCTCGCAACTCGAACATATATTACACCAAAGTTTATGCAAGGAAGTAAATTTGAAGGTTTTCCAAATGTGTTGCAAATTAATGAATACCAGTCTATTCAATTGGGGTGTAGCACAAACTAACAAGATTATCGAGAAATGACGATTCAGAAATATAAAATTTTTACCTCGTTGATCAAACCCAGCACGAAGTGCTAACTTGAGCTCATTCCTGCCAACCAAAACACCCACAACCAAGCCCCCTCAAATGTTCCAAAATCTTGAGATTGCTATTGGCCCTTAGCATAACTAATAACTGAATTCAAACCCTCCAACGTTACCTTATAAGCCTCAACATTCCTAGTAATTTGAGGCTTACTATATAAATAAAAGGGTCGTCTTTCCACAGTCTCCATAACATCTTCAACCTTAACACTTTCGCAATACAAAACCCATCTTCAGATTTCTTGAAACAATGGTGAAACTTCTGAGTTTGAGGTTCAGAAGTCGATACAGCGTCTCTTATGCTTAGATTTCTTGAAATGGACTTCAATGGTAAATTGCGTTTGAAAGATGATAGCTTTGATGGGTTTGAAGGATAGTTGAGAGATTTAGGAAGTGATGGGACAAGGTGGGGCTGCCATTTTTTTGGAGCAAAGATACTCCAAGACTTTTTAGAATTTGTAAGGGTTTGCAGACTAATAGGGGTCATGGGTTAGAGGGAAAATTTTTTGCTTACGGATTGTGTGAGAAAGATACAAAATTAAGAATCATTAAAAAAATGTTTCAAGTTGAAATATCTTTTCTTGATCCTTTTGAACTTTTTTGATTAGGTATAAAGGAGATGACATGGTTCAATTACAAGATGTAGAATATCATAAAAATGATAATACCTTCTTTTATTCAAGTGTTAAAAGAGTAATATTAATGTTAAAATATGATTAAAACAAGTACATATAAAGGAAAATTTGTTATAATTTTGTTAAGTAAATAAATTTATTTATTTATAAAAGATCGTATCATAAAATCACACCAAAATAAGTTACGTTTAAAATTGAATTAAAAGAATAATAATTATTTTTCTCTTTAATAAATAAGATTTATTTGAAATAATCACTTAATAGTCGAATCAAACATTAAAAAAAAATTCAAAAATATTCTTCATCATATTGAAGTTAAACTCTTCAAAATTTATCTTTTTACATTTCTCGAAAGTACGACCAAAATAAAAATTATAAATTTTTTTTAAAAGAATAATAATAGAAGAATAAAATAATCATGTCAAAACAAGAACATTACTATATTTCTTTTAATGTAATTTTTTAGTTTTAGAAGAGGAGTGAATAGGATGTATATCAACAATTTAAATTATAATTTATCTTGTATGATTGAAATTAATTATTTACCATTCTAAATGAGAATAGGGTATAACTAATATGATACTAGTTTTTCAATAGTAGATTAGTTAAATATCTTATATTTAATCAGCTTCCTCATCTATAAAGTTACCACTTTCTATAGCCAATTTAAATCAAACAAAATTTATGAGACTTTGGTCCCAATTAGAGCAAGAAAGCGGTGTAGAATTTAACCTATTGTGACATGTACCTTTATCTTATTTTACATGCTACTATTCATGTTTTTTTATAAATGATTACGTGATCATTATTTTAGGTGATCATAATATTAACAAAATTTTTATAGGTAGTATTTCAAGTGATACACTGTCTATTTGCCAACAAGTTGCAAGCTTGCAATGCCACTTAGTGGAGCAGCATAATGTTAGATTCATGGACAATTGACTTGCGGTGATATAATCTTTCATAATGTTGGTTTATTAATCATCAATTTTAATAAATTCCATAGAAGATAATTATATATATATATATATATATATATAAAATAAATATTATGTTTAAAAATTAAGTTTGATCAACTACCAACCCCCATATGTATTGATACCAATCTCTTAATAATTCTCAATCTAAGAATGCATTATGAATTTCAATAATTTGGCCTACATGTAAGTTTTCGAATAATGGAAAATTTAATGCTATCTCTCGATCAATCAAATGTAACATATTAATTAAAGACATGATAATTCATCACCAATATTATTCAAACATGTACTCACTACACATCAATTTTACATCACAGCCAGTTTGTTAACACAAGTAATAGTAGTTTCTTCCTTATTCTTAAAATAATTTACTCTTATATCATGAAGAATATAATACTATTTCTTTTTTAGCAATTATAAAATAGAATAAGGTGAATAATTGGTTCTCCATTTTGACGGACAAATTAGTAATTGATTTCAATAATTCTTGTCTTTCTTATTACATACGTAGGAAGTACAATAATTAAAAATATTTATATTTGAGCAACAATTAAAAATTTTAAAAAATTAATTTTTAAATAATAATAAAGTCATTTGATGATAAAAATATTGTGGTTTATTTATACGCCTTATACTTGGTGGACAGAGTTATACTTGATAGACAAAGTTACATGCTATATGTTACTCGATGAGAGGTAATGACATCGATTTAAATTAACACGCGCACGTAAAGTTCGACTTGACACCACCGTTATAAAAAAGAAAAAGCTAGTCATTGATGACAATGACATTACAAGGGCAAAAGAAATGTAAGGCACATATAGCGTGGGAAGAGTGCTCTGTTAATTTGAACATAGTGCTTTCGCACTAAGTATAAAACACGAAGAAGGAAATTAGCTTAGCTGTATATTTGACCTATGTGAGGATCTCGTAATTACACAAATTAAAAAAAAAGTAATTCCCAAATTGTCTATCCAAATCACCATGTTTAATTCTATCTCGAGACAGAAGCGATTATTAATGGTTAATTTCTGATTAGAAAATAGAAAGAAAATTATCGCTGTCCATTAGATGAGTTATTGGGACAGCAATACTTTCGGAGACACTAATACCCGGTTACATAAGACAACTCCTTCCTATTTTCAAATGTCCCTGCCACTTATGTCACTGGTAATACTAATATTATCATAATAATATTTCAATCTCCATTTTTCTTCCTTTCTTTTGGCTTATGAAACTTCATTGTTTCGCTTGCCTTCAGGTTTTTCTGCATAACATTTGTTAGATTCTTCCATATTGGTTCATCAGATATTGAACTGTTGTGTGTCCTTATGTTATTGTTTGGCAATTTATGTTACCTAGCTTTCCTTCAATGTCCATTTTCTTAACATGGTATCAAAGACAAACCTCGTACAATGTAGTCTAAAGGGAGTCAATTTACACCCCTCCATCGTAAATTACATTGGGTGATAGGTCAATTTTCTTGATTTCTCCGTGTTTATTTCCTTATTTTTGAATTCTGCGGGAAAAATCATGATTCTGCTATTGGTTGAGGATTGGATTATTGTCACTTTGTATGATTTGAGATAATCACACCTCGTCAGTTAGCTTTTTCTGCCCAAAATTGTATATTATATCCCATTATATTGAATTAAGTTGTTTTTGTTTTGCTTTTGGTCTGTTTGCTTCTTTTCAATGCCTTGACTAATTTCATATTGATGAAGTAAGTTATGTTTGTTGTGAATAAATATAGAGGAATCCTTTGTTCCAGAGATCAAATGTCTATTTCTGCTGGTGCTTTCAAATGTTTTTTCCTTCTCTGACTTTGCTTTTTTTGCTTGAAAAGGTGTAGGTATTCAGCAAGAAAGTAAAACCTCTAAATTGGTCACAAAATTTCACCAATATCTCCTGGGGATCACAGCTAGCTTAATTCAATCATGAGTGACTACAAGTCAGGACCTCTTGAAAGACCTTTCAGGCCAAGTAAGTTTTTGTAATCTTTGCTGCATTTAATTTGTGCTCTGAATCTTGACATACAATTGCTGTTTTATCCATCTTCATGATCCTGTTATCTACTAGAAGAATCTGGTGTCCTACATTGGAACAAATGAGTATCTGGTTTTTAGAATTGGTAAAGGCTCTAAAATCTTTTTGGAGTCCATCCCGTCATCTGTTCTTTTTTTTGTTTTTCCAAATAAAGGTGGTGTTTGATCCACCTTGCGCACTTTGATTGTTCTAGTAGATACCTATTACCTCCCACCAAATGTAAATAGTAGTAAATAATGGCGGAGTCAGGAACTCTCAACAAGCAAAAATGTCGCACCTAAAATTTGAAGCCCAGATCTAAAGCAATTCTTGAACCACCTTGTCACTATATTGTAATCTTTCATTATGTAAAGGAGACCAACAATCTATTTACATGCAAAAGAATTCTATTTTTCCATACTTGCACTATAATTTTCATACAGAAGAGGCTGAACCCCTTGTGTCCATTTAGCTCGGATTTTGAGCACAATACTGAGGAATTCTGCCCATCAAGGCACTATACCATTTGTTCTTTTCAGAATATGCAGAAGTTCCATGTTTGAACCCCATTTTGTTCTTGTTTCAAGTTTATAGTGATTGATCTTATTATTCTTATTCAGCAAGCAAGCCCTCAATTCGGCCAAGAATATCATTCTAAGCTCAAGCCATCAGGCTAATTCTGGGTTTTGTTGTTAGTCTATGTCTAGCATGTTATTATCCTCTACGGATGTTTAAGGCTAATAAAGTTCTGTCAACTTGATTTAGCTGCCATGCCATCTGCTTATGTTTCTTATTTCACAGGTCTTGTGCTGATTGACATTGACGCAGAAGATGAGAGGAAGACACGGCTTGGGTCTATCAAGAAAGCGGCAATTAATGCCTCCACCAAGTTTAGAAATTCTCTAACAAAAAAGGGCCGTAGAAACAGCAGAGTCATGTCTGTCGTTGTTTTAGAAGATGAGCATGATGCGGAGGAATTAAAGGCAGCTGGACGTTCTCATGCCAAGCTCTTATCCTTGAGGAATTACTTCCTGCAAAACATGATGATTATCATTTGATGCTAAGGTGACCAAACTCATTTTGACTCACTTCCTACATAGTTACGATAGAAATTATTTATCGTTGTCATCAGATCAGATTGTAAGTATTGATTCTAAGCGATTTTCACAGGTTCTTGAAGGCTAGAAAGTTTGACATTGAGAAAACAAAGCAGATGTGGGCTGATATGCTCCAGTGGAGGAGGGAATTTGGTGCAGACACCATCACAGAGGTATTTTTTTGATAATGCTAGTGAGAATTTATTGGAAGAACTACAATCTCAAGTTTTTAGAATGACATATTTCGCGCATCTTGATTAGGAATTTGACTTCAAGGAAAAGGAAGAGGTCCTAAAGTACTATCCACAAGGGCATCAATGGAGTTGACAAGGAGGGCAGACCAGTTTACATTGAAAGAATTGGGCAAGTAGATTCAATCAAGCTACTGCAAGTCACAACAATGGACCGATACCTCAAGTACCATGTACAGGAGTTTGAGCGGACGATAATGAGAAGATGCCAGCCTGCTCACTAAAAATAAAGACACATTGACACAAGCACAACTATCCTGGATGTCCAAGGAGTGGTATGATAGGATCTCAAAAAAATGCTTAAACAAGAAGGATACATTTTTCATGTCAGTGTGTTTTAATCTGTTGTAGCAGATAACCTGCCTCATTTTTCGGGTTACTAATATAACCTGCGTGAATGCCTCAGGGACTTAAAAACTTCAACAAGTCAGCAAGGGATCTCATTCAACGCCTCCAGGCTATTGATGGCAACAATTACCCTGAGGTACTTTCTTCTCTATCACTCAGCTGAAGCCCTACAAGAGCCATTCATATGTTGATAAGATTTTTTAAGTCCTCATGTTTAATCAAATCATGTATTCGGTTTCTAGAGCTTGTGCCGGCGTATTATCATCAATGTTGGTTCTGGATTCAGGCTCTTGTGGAACTCCATCAAGTCATTCCTAGACCCAAAGACCACTCAAAAGATCCATGTAAGCTCACAGTCAGCCACAAGTTCCATGCTGTTTGGGTCATGTAGTATAACACAAGTTCTTGTTTTTTTTTTACTAGGTTCTAGGCAATAAATACCAGAGCAAGTTGCTTGAAGTAATTGATGCCAGGTAACTCTAGTTGTACTTGAATTACTCTTAACTTATGGTGAAATAATTCATTGCCGATTAGATATCTGCATAGAGCCTAATTTTGGTTTGATTGTACCAGTGAATTTGGAGTTCTTAGGTGGAACATGTACTTGTGCTGACAAAGGAGGATGCATGCTTTCTGATAAAGGTCCATGGAATGATCCAGAAATAATGAGGGTAACTTTCAACTTTGTAATTTTACATTCATGATTAATTCTATAAGATGCAATTCTAATTCATAAGAGTAAATTCTCTAATTGTACTTAGGCCTAGCCTCCAAAATGATGAGTCAGTACTTAACTTGCCCTCATTGTCCTTTCGTTCATTTGCACGCGACTAAAGTTTTAGTTGTTTTAACACTTTGAAACATCCTCTTGAACCACTAATAGTGGAAAGTACCACACCCATACTCCACGCTTATGACCTTTAATCTGTTTCATTCTTTTCTATAATGGATGTAATTGTTGGAAAACTTATCCGTTTATAGATCATGATCAGTGTATACTTTCCTCTGACATGCCTGAAATCTGTGATTGATTTGATGCCAGATGGTTCGCGATGGTGAGCATAAACACCACACAAAATTGTAGTCTCAGTTGATGAGAAACTATCCCAGAGAGGATGACAATGGCAACGCCAAGGTGTGTATTCTCTCATCTCTACTGTTTTTCCTCAGTTACTTTTGTTCTTCATATAAGTATGAAGTGATTAAATGTATTGGATGAGTAACGTCCCTGAATATTGCAGAACGAAAGAAGAGCGTTTTTTAAAAAGGAACTCAACTCCTTTTCCGAAGGTTCAAAGGGATAATGGGCACATCACCTTTCCTCTGCGAGGAAGTAAGTTGCTTCTTCATCCACAATTTTGGGACTAATGCAAAATTGCTTTTCACCTACATATCTGCTTTTAGGAAAGTGGGACATGAAATTGGAAGAATAGCTTGTAACACCAGTGATTCATCCACTACTATACCCCACTCCAAATTTACATTTTGGTTTTACTTTTCAGTTTGATATCCCTATCGTTGACAAGGCTGTTTATGCAACTTACCTAAAGATGTAAAGCTGGACAACTTAGCCAATTCTAAAGGTACAAAACTTATCATCAAGTGTTTCACATTGGTTGAGGAAATGTGTTGTTGTTCTTTATATGGTGTTGAACAATCCTTACCTCATGAGATAGCTTTGTTGAGTTCAGTCCAAAGTTCAATTTTTAACATTGTGGTGACCCAAATCAATCTTAATTCTCGGTTTCTCCAATGTTGGGCCTCAAGTGTTATATTGTTCACGCTCCAAATGTCTATCCTGGACGTGCGGAGTATCATATCTTTTATTTCTCTTTGGATATTTCTCCAATATTCAGTTCTGGCATTTTTTCCATCAGTCTACTACAGCCATTGGTGTAACTGGTTACTCCTTATATCTACACTTACCTGCTACTTACAATGAAAATAGTACTGGGTGTCCCTGAAGCTATTAAGGTAATAGGATCGTCTTGGTCTTACTACATAGAAGCACTAGTGTGAGTCAATTTACTTTGTCTCGAGTTTATAGTTTACACTCTTTGTATTAGTGGTTCTAGCTATGTCTACATTGGTTGAGAAAATGAGTTTTTGCCTCGTTATGAGATAGATATCCATTTTCATAACAGTCTCAATTCGTAGCTGATGTTTTGCTGATTCAAATAACTAATTTTCTGCTATATTAACTTGTATTCCTCTTTCGAGCAACAGATTTCTTCCCCATCCATGATGCTTGTAAGACATCCGATTTGGCAATCATTCAGTGGAGTGATGACTTTACTCATGGGAATTGTGACATTGGTTCGGATGACCAAAACATGCCAAGGAAACTTACAGATGCTACCCTCTTGGCTGGTTCCTTGTATAGTGGTGACATGATTAAAGAAGAGACTCATGGACATGTCATCTCGACAAAAGATTACATTACCATGATGAAACGCTTGGAAGAACTCGAGGATAAGGTCATTACTCTTAGCCACAAACCTCCTTCTATACCACCTGAGAAAGAGGACATGCTTAACGCTGCCATCAACCGGGTTGGTACATTGGAGCAAGAACTTTTAGCTACCAAGAAGGTATTATCTGTATTTTCTTGATTATAACTACTGCTGATCCATATTATCTAAGAAATTGTAGTGATAGCTACCAAGAAGTTTTGAGTGACATTGCCTAATATACTTTTGTTTACTTTAAACTGGCAGGCTCTGATGAAGCTCTGTCCGCCAACAAGAGCTTCTATCCGCCTTGAGAAGAGAAGAAGAAGAAGTTCTTTACTTCTAAGCGCAAAAGTTTGAAACAAATTGGGAAAATTATAGGGTTGTTTGAATTTCTTTAGATAGATGTAGAGATGGTGATTTATTTTTGCCCAAGAAAGGCTGATTGAATGATCTCTCACATATTTGTAACATTGTTTACCTTACCTGCTGTGCTATTCACCCTCACTACTGCAGTAGTCATTCTATCCTTCAAGTAGATTTACTGCTCAATTTCTCCATTGAGCTGCAATTGTAAATGCCGTATATTATGGCACATCATCGGCTTGTATTTTTCTGTAAATAAAGATGAAAGGAGTTTGTTGTTTGCTTTTGTTCATATTACAGTCTTGTTTTCCATTTTTCACTATAAGAATCAAGAAAGGTTGGACTTGCGTTTTGAGCTACAAAGATATGGGTTCTACTTGTGCAAATTCCTAAAATATCATTTGCCATATTGCTTCTATTACTCCTTTTATCTCTGTTGTTCCTCAATATGTTTTATTGATGCTTTTAGCTTTCATTATTTCAGTTCAATTCACATAGATTGAGAAAATTTTGGGCGTTTCTACTTGAATATAACGCATGGGGTGATAGAGAATTAGAACACTTTCAAATGTCTAATCAATAACAACTACACCTCCGTCCTAAACAGGTTAAAAGCTCGGGCTATAGGATCCGACTTTCTTCATTTAAGTTTATTTGATTATCATCACTAAATGTTATCAGTACGTCAAAAACAAACCTACAACAAACTTGCAGAAAATGTATAACATTATGAGAAAGTGTTCACCTCATTTTTGTAAATGAAATACACGATCTAAAAAGGAAAACACTCAACACAGATCCACTGGGCATAATGACTGGGGAGTATTATCAACATATAATGATAAATATGTATTCATTTTGATACTATGAAAGAAAATCTGAGATTCACATCCTAAAGTATCTCATCTTTAGAAGGCACCTCTTCTGCAGAATAAGGCAGGATGCAAATAGCAACAAAATGACAAATAGGAACTACGCAATAACAGACTAATAAATAAAGAGAAACACACTATTTTATTAAACGCCGCCACCAGTTTATGAAATGTTTTTTTTCAGCTG
Source organism: Datura stramonium (assembly GCA_018107945.1). Lineage (NCBI taxonomy): Eukaryota > Viridiplantae > Streptophyta > Magnoliopsida > Solanales > Solanaceae > Datura > Datura stramonium. Next base: position 89,189 of record JACEIK010000421.1, on the reverse strand, counting down.
AGTTAGTAAGGTAAAAGATTATAGCACATTTTCAATCTGACAGCGGTCCATCAATGATGTTCAATCAAGGCGTATAACAGAAAACTCACCTGGAACTTGGCAGCTTCTTGAGCGTCAATGTAAGCAAGAAGTTCTTCCTGCCTCATTAATGCCTCATGTAATGCCTGTTCAACCAGAAACAAGCAGGAAGGAATTATCAACTCAATAACGTGAAAAAGGTTTGTGACATGAAAAGAAACTGTAATTTTCAAGAACACATAATTACATTTAATAAAATGCTTATGCAGGCATTCAAAACATACAATTTTTATCTCTTGCTGGCAAAAGCACCGACCACCCCCAAAGCATCTCTTATCTCTCCTAATCAATCGGAGACTATTCTTTATGCCGTGGACAAAAAGCTCAAAGTAAAGTATATGCAGCCAAATGCCACAACAAAATGGCTATGACAAAACAGTTCAGTACCAAGTTTATATGCACAATTCAAAGTTCCACGACAAGTTTCAAACTAAACTACGTTAATTAAACCCATATGTTAGTATCCAAATAGAACTGAAAGTTGCACGATCATATAAACAGCAAACATGCACATTAACATTATTAAAGAGGGACTTTGATTTCCCTTTGCTTATAGAGGGACATCATAAACTGTTACCTTCTTGGTTGCTATTAACTCAGCTTCTAGGGCATCCACTCGGCAAACAGCTGCATTTAGCAATTCCGCTTTCTCATAAGGCATCTCAGATGGCTTTTCCTGAAGCGGCATTTACTTTTGCCCAAGTTCACTCCAGTCTCTTGAGAACAACAGAGAGCAGTTGAGACTTGTAAAAGGCTGGAGTAGGTGATAAATAACTCCTCTTTAGGGCTAGCATCAAAGTAAAGTCTTGAACAGCTTGATCTTCAAATGTCGAAGCATCTTGAGTTTTGGTAACACGGTATGTAACTGAGCGAAAGCATCAACACTGTCATGAAGAAGGCCATAAGAAGTCCTAAAACTCGAGCATGAGGACCTTCTACAGGCTTTTGGGAGTCTGCTAGTGGAAGCATCCCTGAAAAAGCAAATAGTGATGGAAATGGTAATACAAATTAAGAAGTTTATCAAGACAACTTCAGTAGTAGGCCAACAGCATAATATGTCTAAGCACCTTCATTATACACCTAACAGTGAGAGTTTTTCTTTTTCTTTTCCTTGATTAGGTGCAAAAAATTTATCATACCAGTTTAATTAACTATATGAACCCCGATATTTATACTTCCTCCCTCCCCTCCCCTTCTCTTTAAATGTGAACATAAGCAGTGCATTCTGTTCTTCTCAATAACTCTAACCTTTGGGGGTGGAGGGTCTTTAGCTGGGATGGTTCCTTCTTCCATGCAGAATCAACAGCCTTGTCAACCATGGGAACATATTCATCATATCCTGGGAAGTTTAGGTGTAGCCAGGGCATTCCAATAGTCTTAGCCTGTTTGATGACGAGCAAAAATTAAGCATGACCATAACAAATAACATACTCAACTTCATATTCAAAAAAGGCACGTGATTGTTTAATTTAAGTGACACAATCTTGAATCTCAGGCTCATCTTCAAGCAAGGACGCCAAATAACAATTGTGGCTTGACGTCCAGAAGTTTTTTAATAAAGTGATGTCCAGATGATTCCTTTAAGGAAAAGAAATGCCAACTCATGAATGAGTTGAAAATGGAAAGTATACCTCTCTTCTCGGACAGGAGTGGTGCTTCAAGATGTGAATAACTCCTAACAGCTTTTGGGGAAGCAATATCTTCAGCTTCAGACCCAGATTCAGCAGTAGAGGTGTCACTACTACCTTTCACCTGCTAAAATAAAGATTATAAGTACCGATCTTCAAGGAAAACAAACAATATGGAGTATTTCTTAATAATTTGCAAATTATGCAGAAATCCTACCGTTGGGTAGCGAGGCTTAGCATAAACTACCTTCCCTTCACTATTTAGAACTTTAACTAGCTGCTTGGCACGCCGTGCTTCACCAATCATCTACATCACAAAAAGAAAAGGGGTGGGGGTGGGGTTCCATCAGTTTGAAATATAAACACGCCCGCATCACCAAAAAAGATGGTTTCTCATTTTTAAAATCTTGGAGATGAACGTCTTCCTGAAGATGTGACGAACAGAGCATTATCAGAAAATAACATTACATCAGCTATGAGGGCCTTGAAAGTACCTTCAATATATCTGGATTTTAAGCATGGTCCTTTATCTGAACGCATGCAACCTCCTCGATCTGCACAGGTACAGGTACCACCTATGAAATCTGGCAACTCACTGCATAAAGGATCAGCAGAAGGACATTGCACGAACTGTCAGCAATACAACCAAACAAATAAATATAGAAAAATTCCTTGTCCAATGGAAAAGAATTCAGTTCCTTTTACCTAGCATCAACTATTTCAAGCAATTTATTCTGATACTTGTTCCCAAGAACCTATAACAGACAACAAAACAAAAGTAACGTAAATGCAACCACATTTTTTAAAACAGAAACAGCACAAGTGAAAAAAGCATTGGCAGACATGTATCTGGATGGCCTTAGTCCAGAAAAACTTTTACGGTATTCCACAGAAGCCTAAACTCAGGCCCAGCATTGACAGAACATTTGATGAAGCGTCTGCACATATCAAAAAAATTGGAAAATGTGTGAATGATCCCACAGTTAGGAGACCTTCATAATAATATTTATTCAGACGGGATAAAATCATGCCTCGATAATTATCACCATCAATCTTCTGGAGCCGCAAAATGAGCTCCTTGCACTCTAAGTTGAAGTTTTTCAACCCTGAGAAATCAATGCTTAAGAATAAAGATAGGAATAACACCTAGTTCGTTCAAAACTGCTTCTCAAAAACCATCAAGTTTAGAGAAATAAAAACAAGAAAGTAACTTACCACTCCCTGAACGTCCAAAATGGTAGTGCTACAATCTATCTGCCTTTTTGCTGCTATTGTACAAGCTGGAAACTTAATCAAAAAGCTTTTCTCGAACTCCCTTACGTGGTATTTTATATAACGATCCATGGTTGTGACTTGCATGAGTTTGCTGGGATCAACTTCCTAATCTTTCAATGTATACTGGTCTTCCCTCTCCTATCAATCCCATGATAACCTTGGGGATAATATTTTACAACTTCTTCCATCTCTGGGAATTCAAAATCCTGATGAATACTAAGCAGAAAACATTTCAGCCCAACTGATTCTACAAAGATATGATAAAGTAATATAATACAAGAACATTGTCCACATCCAGCTATACACATGGCGAGGAATACATACCTCCATTATTGTGTCAGCCTCAAATCCTTCCTCCACTGAAGCATATCTGCCCACATATTCTTGGCTTTCTCACATCAAACTTTCTTGCTTTTAAGAACCTGCAACAAACATAGAATAATTGTTAATAAATTGGAATGCTTCTAAACTAGACAACACCAAGAAGAAACAACCAGAAAACCCCAGATCCTGCTTAATTCTCCATACGCCTGCATGCAAGCATGTATGTGATTTCATTTTGACCAACTATAAATTTAAACATCTATACTCACATTTGATTTATCTTTTGTTCCAATTGTGGCAGGCCTGTAAGAAGGCATTTTAATAAAGTTGACAGACAACCTCTTCACAAAAGATCCATATGAATAAAGTTTCAAACATGAAAGGTATAATCCAAATGTCTCTAAACACTCAAAAGTATCACACTAACTCATGCAGCATAAATCTTATCACTGGCCGACATACATGTAGATGTTACAGGTACGAGGACATTACCTCAACATCATATAGTAGTCATGTCTCTCAGGTAACAACTCATCCAAAGTAATGCTTGCCTAAACTGGATCAACAGCCTGTAGCCTCGTTCAACATCCTCGATGGAAACTGAGCTCACCCGTCCATCGCTTTCTACTACTTTTCTTAAGAGAATGCTTGAATTTCGTTGATGCATTCAATGCTTTCTTTTTCAGGGAACCACTCGTCCTCCTCTCATCCTCTGAATTCTCAAAATCAGATTTTCTCTTCTCTCATCATGTGTAGATGACCCTCAAAGCCTGTCAAGTGGCAGAAAAAACAGAGCAGGAAAATCAATTCCAGAATATTGGAAATAATGAGGAGGCGTAATGAAGAAAACGAACTAGACCAAACAAGTCCTTGGCACAGGCCGAATTAGAATTCAACAAGAGCAGAACCAAATAAGTTTGACAAGCTCATCTAAAAGCTCATTGCTATTTAAGAATAAATATAAAATAATAACAGATCCTCTCTACTACATGATTTTCCAATTATCCTTTGTGTTTCTATAGCTTTTATTTTATTTTATAAAGAAGCTTCTATATGCCTTCAGAATTTAAACTTGCAAGCAACTGTATCTTATGCCTTAAACAGACAATTGGTTAAGATGGAAAGGAAGAGATTTGAATAGATACTATGTTCGACTTAAAATTGAACAATTTTTCGTAGCCACTCCGCAATCCAATCGCCTATATTCATATTTTTGTCAAATTCACACTTCTACCAGAACTCATTCTGATGGTTGCTAAACCAGAATGGAAGTTGAATTGCATCAGTCAATTATTCTAAATAGAAAGCAGTCATCATTGAAGATACTTTTTGCAGATAAGAAAATCTAAACCACCAGAATGTCCAGAAAGGACATAACCAAAAACCAAGCATTAGTTATATTTTGTTCCTCCATAGGGTTAAGAGAATAATTTGTCTCAACTGAAACTAGTTTGGAGTCGACGATGTGAATCATTTATATTTTGTTCTACATTATATATTTTCTCAAAAAGCAAACCAATCAAATAAAATATATATATTTTTTTTTTCCGTCCTTGTGATAAAAAGAATAAGAAGAAACCCCACTAAGCCTCCATTCCGAACTAATCTGGATCGACTATAGGAATCCTCTTATATCTATTCAGCACAACTCTGACCCATCTCATCCAATACAGTCAACAAAAGCCATCGAATTGAAAAATTCAAAGGAGGTCAAAAAGCCCTAATTTATTTAGCAAGAGAAATAGCTTATATAGACTAAAGTTGACCAGTAATGTACTTCAAAAATTGAACATAAAAAGGCATGGAAAAGAAAATAAAATCAACTCACAAGGTCTAGCAAACTGATTCACTGGACCTGACATGGCTGCCGGCGACTAGCAAATCAAGAATCTCAACTCTAACAGATCGACAAATCAGAATAGCTCCACAAAAATCCCTGTAAAACCCTTTCAAAAGTTCAGAAAGAAAAGTAGGGGAAAAAGAAAACAGAAGTATTAATCCTGATTCCTGGATTTCTGCTGCATCTACCTTTTCCAAGTGTCTAGATTGAAAGGACGGCAATAAATGCATAACCAATAAAACAAAAAATCTAGAAGAAAATTAAGTGTAACCGAAAAATGGAGTAGAAGAAGGGGTATTTCAGGGAATAAAATAATTACTGGGCGCCGTAGGAATATCATCACCGGATAACACGACGGGCGATATAGAGGAGAGAGAGAGATAGAGAGAGAAAAAAGAGATTGGTGGATTAATTTGTGAGCTGTATATTATGGATTTTGAAGAGGAATAGGAAGTGTGGGGCCCAAGAAGATGCCACGTGGGCCGAGGGGGGAAAAGAGAGTAGGAATTTTCTTGGGGAAAATAAGTAGAATTAATGTGCCGACAGTGTGGTTGGAGTGAAAATGCCAAAATGGATTGATTGAATAATGATTTTGTCACTTCATTAAATTTTATGCACTTCAATAAATGCACTTCCTTTTCTTTCCTTTTATAACCCCCATCCGTTCTTCAAATTATTCTCTCTTTTTTTCTCAATTATTCCCCTTTGGTATCTCGCTATTCAATAACTCGATTAATTTAAATTTGTATAATATAAAATTTATTTTAAAAGTTTATTTTTATATTTAAATTTGAAATTTTGATTACATAAAAGTCAAGATTACTTAAATAAAATTGATGAAGATAAAAAGAGAACACATAGAGAGATATAAGACTCATGGAGAAAAGCAAAGATGGCGAACTTCAAGTATCTTGTGTCTATAATTTAAAAAAATAAAAAGTTGATAAGAATGTCTACATTGTATTGAAGCAGGTGGATGAAATGGAGGTCTCATTCAAAGATTCTATGTGATAAGAATGTTTCAAAGAAGACTTATAAATAAGTTTTTAGAGGGTTGGGCTGGGATTCACCATGCCAGACAAGTATAAAGTATTGGTCACCAAGAATTCACATGTTCAAGATAAAGGTAGCAAACATGAGGATATTTTGATGGATGTGTGGGCAATTAGAAAAACAAAAGTAGTAACAAATATATACAAAGGTGGGAGAAGCCTGCAAGGACACAATTGGGTTGAGGCTGCATTACCAACATATAAAAAAGATGAAGACAAAGTGCCCAAACGAGAGGTGTAAGAGGCCGCGTGATAGGTTTGAAGAGAGATAGATCAAGAAAAATTGAGTGTGAATTATCGAGATGACATGACACATTTTTACCTAATGAAAATATAACTCTACATAGAATTGAAGAGCTTGAAGATCGGAGATTTAGATAGGCAATCGAAATTTTTTTTCTCTTTCGTTGATAGAGCATAATTCTAGTATATAGCAAATATTTTTTCCCTTACCAATATCATTATTATTAACTTACCATTTTCCTATTCTTCAATTTTATTACTACTATTATATATTTCTTTTATTTAGGTTATATCTAACTTTTTATTGACAATATTTTCTTTTTCTAATATTTTTAAGCTTTTCTCTTTACATTTCATCTAAATCATGTTCGAAAAATTGAGGGTGTATTAAAATAAATTTCATATTACAAAAATAAGAATAATATTTGTATGTACCGTATTCTCCTCATACCTCATTTATAAAATTATACCGATTATGTTATTATTATTATTGATCTCATTTATTCTACCACAACATTTGGCGGTAAGTATCTAAATTCTAGTGAATCGACAAATTGACCACTGGAGTAGACAAACTAAGACTCTAAAATATATTTGGGAGAAATAAATTTCTAACCTTTACACAAATTTTCATTTTTACACATAAGGACAAAAATGTCATTTTCTTCTGCTCAACTTGTAAAAGGCGTTAAATCTCATTTCGTGATATATTTTCATTCAGTTTTATCTTCATAATTATCATATTACATGTATTAATGTCTAAAATATCGGGGAAATTGAGTTTGATCTAATGTGCCATTTGACTTTATTTGTGAATTTGCAAAATTTAACAAATTATTAAAGATTGAGATTTGAGACCATTTAGTTACACATATATTTTGTCAAAGCTATATAGTTACTTAAATGTATAGAGATAATATAGTGCAAAACATAATTTAAATATATTATATTTTTCACGTAGCAAAAATACATATCACAATCAATCCTAACTAAATATATATACTTATTGAAATCAACTAAAATTATGAAACACAATTTGAGCTAAAATACTCCAAGATATATACGTAAAATCAACTTTTCTTAACACAAATTTTAATATTTTATTTTTTTTGTTTTTTTAATTTTTAAAAGAACATTTCTATTATTATTTAAATGTGTCTTCTTTTTTAAACTAATTTCTAGAAAATACAACACAATTTATCCTACCATCTGAAAAAGTTAGGGTTAACTGCTCAAAAGGACAGGTTTTTAATATGTTGAAAGGCTAATGTCGTGTTGTAACATCAATAAACAAACCAATAATTCTTGAATTTGACTTTACGAAATTGTAATTTATTCCTCCAATTCATTTTATGTCTTTTTAAAATTTTAATGCAATTAAAAGAAATTAATAGCATTAATTATTAAAATATATTTAATTAAATTACATTTTTTATTTTTTTTATTTTTTTTATGTTTTTTCTTTAAATAATTGAATTAAATTTTAGAAAATTTAAAAGAAAACAGTTAAAATGGACAAAGTACAGCATCATAGTTTATTTGCCTAGGTGACCAAGATATTTATTTTTTTCCTTTACGTACGTAAGATCCAACTGGCTGAGTTTCATTAATTTCCGGAAAAAACAATAAGCTTTTTTGTTTTCTTATTTTTCTCCTTTGTTTTTTTCAGTAAAAGGTTAAAAAATAATAGTACAGAATTACATTTATGGGCCTACAGAAATTTGGTCATTATTAAGTTGGGTAGGAAGTCTGCAAAGTCTACTGAAAACGAGCGCTTACTGCAACTTTACTCACGAATTATTGGCATTATTCTAGCTAACTTCGAGAAGCATTCTCTTGGCTCATCTTTCGCTATTCGATATTAATTTAATATATTAAAATAATAAAAATAAAATAAAATAAATTATAATTTATTATTTTATTTTATAAATAAGTTATATTTATCTTTTATTATAATTTTTTTCATATATTTACGTTATCATCCAAACCCCATTTGATGAAATTTACCGGTGATTATTGTTGTATCCAACTTGGGCGTCATATTTATCCACTAATTAAAAATTCAATGTCACCATCTAAATTTTTTTATGTGACACATTTCTTCTTTCGCCTAAATCAACACCATTTAAACTCTTTAATCTGCTTGGACCCACTAAAAATAAACCGTAAACTTCATTGTTCAACCTATACCGAATACGACTTCACCCACTCAAATCTTGTCCAAATTTGAGACGAATGGATATACCTAATGATAGCCAAAGTTTGAAGAAAGCGCCCTGTAGCCTAGTGAATGCTTGCAAGAGCAAGAGAAACAAAGCACATGTGAGTGCAAGTTCATAAATGTAACACATGAGACTCATGAGATGAGAGGAAGATAGATAACTTACCATACCCAAAAGCGTTGCCTTTGAGTATCTTGGATTCATAATCTAAAGAGTCTCAGAAATTGATGATTGATGATGATAGCCGCATATCATATTAGAGAAGACATACAAGCTCGCTTCCGAGGTACTCATGATAAGAACATGCCCTGTTAGCGTAAGCTCTACATAGGTAGTTAGAGCTGACTGCCACAGATGGCAAGAAAGCTATTGTCAATACTACAATGCCTGAGAACCGTGAGAGATAAGATTAGGAATAAAATTATATTAAGCATGAGTACATCGCTGCGTGACAAGATGAGGGAAACGAGACCGAGATGTTTTGAGGTGAAGAGAAGGTTCATGGATGAACCAAGAAGGAGGTACAAAAGATTAGCTATAGCAGAGTTGAGAGAGGTAGAATTCATATGGAAAAACAATCAGGGATCAGGATCGTGTGCGTAACCCCAACACAACTTCAACCGACTAAAACATGGCATTAGATATGAAGATTTGGAAGTTGAGAATTAGGGTAGATGATTAGTAGATACCGGGAGTGTTATCGCACTTTATACGTAAGGGGCTAGTTTCTTGCTTATAGAAGTAATATTGAGTTATTTTGTAATCTTATTCTTCATTGTGTATGTTTATTATTGTATTATTTGTATCTTGATACCTTGCTCTTTTTTTTCCTTACAATTTTGCGTCAGATGATTATTCGAGCGGAGGATTTTCGTAAACATTCTCTATCCTGTAGACGTGTGACAAGTTCATTACATCCTACTAATAAAGAAATCAAAAATTTTATTAAAAGTGCTTTAAAATTCAATATATTTACGAAAAAATAATTTTAATATATATATTTTATATATTATTTTTATATACATATATAAATTTAATAAAAGGTATTTAATTAGTCATCTTTCGCTATACATGATCACGCCATCCTACCCTTTGAGACTTATTTGTGGATATGAATATTTTGTCATCGTTGATGGAAGGTATATACGACCAAATATCATAAAATAATTTTCTTATAAATTTTTTTTTTTTCTCAAAATATAAATTATTTGTACTACTAGACATATCCTAGATTATCAATTATTGCCAGCTACTAGTAGAGTACATCTGTACATGTACTTTAATTCGACCAAACACATGTACCTAACCAGAGAAAGGGCTGCTATAAATTCTTACCGAATCCCAAAAACAAACAATAAATATATAAACAAAATTTAAAATTATATTTAGTTATAAAAATTTTAAAATTCAATTTTAAAGTGAATTTTAAATTTTTGAATAGTGCTTTATTATTTTAATTTTATTTTCATGAATTTTAAATAAAATATTCTTTTCTTATTAATATTGAATATTATTTATGTATTTTTATTTAATTTTGTTATGTACTGTCTTAAATAAATTATTTAAAATAAAGCTTATATATTTTAAAAACTATTTAAAAGGTGGTAAGTTACAAATTTCTATAATACTTAGGAATAGTTGAATAACGGTAACAGATAATGATTTCTTAATCGTAATAACGCAATATTATATTGAAAATAAATATTTTAATATCTCAAATAAAATTATTATTTTTTAATATTTATATTTACTTTTAAATAAATAATTGATGTCATCGAATTGCCTTAAACGTATTCAGCTTGTGATAAATTTGATAGATGCATGACCTTTTGACTATTTTTGCAGATTATAACTCCCCCCTTAATACCAATTAATTTTCTTTATTTGTCATTAATTTTGTAGCTTATCATATATTATGAGAACTAATTTTTATTATTATTATTTTTTGATCAAAAAGTTCATATTATTCTCCCTATATATAGTCTTTTTCCTTGAGAAATAGAAGACAAAAGAAAAACATATATTCTTCCTGCTTTTTGGGTTGTTGGCTTTTCGATCAAAGAAACAATCTTCTTCCTACTTTCTAAGTTGCTGGGTTTTCTATCAATATAAAATCTTTGTTAGATTCAGTCTCCTAGTTTTATACTAAAAAAGCTTGTTGAATCATGGGAATACATATACCAGGTGAAATATCCTTAAGAATAGTGTCATTGGCATGCCTCAGGCTACTAGAATTTTGTGATTTACTATATTTTCCCAACACACTATACTTTTAATGATGTGAATTTTTTTGAGAAAATTATGCGTGCACTTAAAGTGGACAGTATCACAATGTATAAAGAGTATTTTTAGAATTTTTTATCCCAACAATTGATATTAGAGTCAATAATTTGATTGGATGACGGGATGTGTATCGCGAGGGGCCTAGCTTAGTGTTTTAGCCCGTTTGTGGGCTGGTTTACTACATTCACTTGTAGCTATGAAGACACATGCATAATCTTTGAGCTTTGGTGACCGTGAATATTTTGACGATGCAACTAGCAAACAGACATATCAAATATTTGACGCATGAACCATAATAATGAGATATGTAAAACTTCATTCGAGAGGAAAATTGTTGGTGTGCGAATAAAGTCTCACATTGATAATTAAAAAAATAAGTAACTTATAGAATGTTGAATACTCTTAATGATACAAGACCTTTCTTAAAAATTATATAAATTTTATCCACACAAATAATATCACACTTTATTAAGCGTAACTGGTGGAGCATTTAAAAAATATTCAAGGACCAATATTTTCTTAACACACCACTAACACAATATTAGAATGCAACTGCGTTCGAAAAAATAAGTCATAATTGATGAGTATTCTTTTGTATAATATATATTAAAGTAATAAAAAGTTAATTTGACCAGAATAAACCAATAAAAGAATAAGAGAGATTTAAAAGAAGGAATCAAAATCAATCATGGGATATATAAAATAACAAAAATTGACTTTCCTCGTGAAACAAAAAGAATAAAAGAGATATTCTTCTCCTCAAAAGTATGTGACACTTTTGACTTTGATTATGCAATGGCAATATTAAGAGTTTTGACCCTGTTAAGCTGGTTAAAATTGAGCATTTTGCTGTATTTTCATCAAATATTTTATAAATTTTAATTATGAAATTTAGTGAGAATTGTAAAAAAAAAAAAAAAAAAGAGCTAG
>JACEIK010000421.1:19898-37794 GCA_018107945.1 Datura stramonium | reverse complement strand
TTCAAGTTTAATTTTCACTTGCACTAATATCTAATTCTATTTTAGGCAAGGACTACACATCCAGACAAGAATCCTGGGGACCCACAAGCTGCTCGTAATTTCCAGGTACAACCTTTAAGATCTGTTAGATCTTTTTGTTTTACTTGTCAATTAGGTAGCATTGGACCCTTGAGTTGCCATACTTTAAATTTCGTGAAAGCAGCAATGTTGTAGAAATCTCAATCAGCTCCTATTTGGGTTCATGTGGTCATCAGGCTACATGTGACGGTTGAAAACAGAACATGTGCTTGAACATGTTCCAAGCATCCGATGAATCAAAGTGCTTAACAGTATAATGGGATGGAGGGAATGCTTATATGAGTGGAGTGGTGTCAGAAAAACTTCTTTACAATTTCCTTTGTTTCTCTCATTGTTATTCTGCTTATTGTTCACTTTTGAAGGTCCTTGGGGAGGCTTATCAGGTGCTGAGTGATCCCGAGAAACGTGAACTTTATGACAAGTTTGGTAAAGAAGATATGCCGAAGTAAGTGTGCAATGGGAAAAGCTGTGGTCATTTATTCTATTCACTTTTTTATTTAAAGCTACATCCATTTGTTCTTGGCCCTTTTGTTAATTTTCAAACTATTTTTGTCAAAGATTACTTCATACTTGATCTTTTCTGCAAAAAATTGTAAGAGGCTCCTAGTCAACTTGTCCCAGCAGTAAGAAAACTGAAAATCCTTCTAAGAATTCAGGCTGAGAAAACTATTTTATGTGTTTAATTTGTCTCTCTCCTTTGTCAGGGATTTGATGCACCCTGCAGCTGTATTTGGAATGCTGTTTGGGAGTGATGTATTTATTGATTATGTCGGGGAACTTAGATTGGCGTCCATACAATCTGTTGAAGATGAAGAGGACGAAATTGTTCCTGAGCTTCGTAGGCAGAACATTCAGGAGAAATTGAAGGTATTCTTTTTTCACAGGGTTTTCATGAAAGTTCAATTGTTCATGCAATAGATTGAGGCGATCTTCTTTCTACTACAGAAATTGCAAAGGGAAAGGGTGGAGAAGCTCACAACAATTTTAAAAGAACATCTTCAGCCATATGTAGAAGGCCGAAAGGATGAGTTTTTAGAATGGGCACAATCAGAAGCGCAAAATCTTGCTCAAGCTTGTTAGATTGTTTTACCTGCTTGTCCCTTATTTGTTTTTTTAAAAGTTTAAATCAATTAATGTGCTCCATATTTTGAACTAGTTGGCCTCATAAAGCACCCACTATATGCATGCTGCTCTTTTTGGGCCTAGTTAATTCCAATACATAATAATTTTTCATATAAGACTATTAGGCTTCCTCTAAAGGTAGAAGTCTCTACTTATTGAAAAAAAAAAAGAAGGTAGAAGTTCTCTAAATCTGATACTAATTCTTGCATCAGCATACAAATTTCTAATGAAATCTAAAAGGTCCTGGTAAACGACGGACCTAATGCAAGCGTAACGGTAGCTAAGCCTTAATCCAAACTAACTGGATTTTGAGATAAGGTAGATCTTTTGAGGCGACTTCATTCCATGTGTTTTAGGTCTACCTCATCCCTGTTTTAACACCTTCAATCATCATAGTCGTTATGTAGTCCATATCTTTTTCATTATTTAACACCAATTCGAATGGCTATCCAATTTGTGAATAAAAACATGTCTATACTTAGGATCCCCAACTCTCCTCTTCAATATAGATCTCCTAGCAAAATTATAAGATTTCTTCCTTGATGCTTCCAAAATTCTCTACAACCTTGCCATTCACCGCAAGTCTTGTTAATTGAGTTGGATCTCCTGTTAGCTTTTTCCATTTCCAGAACCACGTCGTCGCTTTTCGTCTTCTGACAGTGGTTAGAACAACAATCTGTATCTTTCTCCTTTGATTACTGTCATGTTTTCAGAGGTTTCTCTTCTGGCTTTTGCCCCAAGGCTTTCTCGGAAGGCTGTAGGTGCTGCCTTCTTGTCTTGTGGCAGCATTTCATTAAATTGTTTTCACAGTTTTTCAAATGCTTTTGATGAGCTGGTTTGGAAAAAATTAAGAGATCAGGAGATTTGTCTGCTTTGAGGACCATCTTTTTTATAGTCTTTGGGATGCAACTATTTATTTTGCAGTCCCAAGTCAGATATTAGAGGCAATGAAAGTTTGGGTGCAGAGGACCAGTTGTTAATGTTTATGTTATTGAACTACTACTAATAATTATGATCATATTATATGATGTGTCCATCAGTTATCGAGGACCTTCAGTTTTTGAAAAGATATGTTCTCTGTGTGGTCATATTTTCAGCTTTTGGTGAGGCTATGCTGCACACTATTGGTTATATTTACACAAGGCAAGCAGCAAAAGAAATTGGGAAAACAAAAAGATACATGAAGGTACCCTTTTTGGCAGAATGGGTAAGGGACAAAGGACACCTAATAAAATCACAAGCAATGGCGGCTTCAGGTGACGAAAACTGAACATGCTTTACACTTTTCAACTTTTCATAGATAAAATTTAGCTGTAAATTTCCCCCTTTTTTCTGACAAGTACAGTTAGCAGTAACCTGCTTTTGGTTTATGTTTAGGGGCTGTGTCTTTACTTCAAATACAAGAAGAACAGAAGAGGTACCATGAGGAGAACAAAGTAGAGGATGCAATCAAAACAATGGAAGAAAAGAAAGATATCATGATTAAATCACTTTGGCAAATTAACGTCGTGGATATTGAGTTAACATTATCACGTGTTTGCCAAGCGGTAAGCCTGCCAATTCTTATTTAATCTATTTCTGTTATATCCAATCATTGCTCAAATTGCAGAAAGATACTTGGTTATGACTTGCTATGGTCATGAGATGCTGCTGCCTATATAGTTATGGTTCAATCAAGTAGATTAACTTCAAATTGGATGGAATGAATCTAGACAAAAGATTAAACAGCAAATAAATCTCTTAAGAAAAATTTTTCTCAAGTAACATTTCATTATTGCAGTGTTTCAGCAGGGTCTGTATCTCTCCTTGTTGCTAAAGAATCCTTGTCTTCTTGTCCGTCCTGAGTATTTCACTTTTCTTTGTTAATCTGATCGCAACTGGCCTTTTATATTTCTATATTATCTTTGTGACTTTCTATTGACTGAACACTCTGTAACTTACAGCAGCAAATTGTGCAATTTTTAGCTTTTTTACATATTTATGAAATGAGGAACCTCTACATGTTTATGAAGTTCACTTATTTTGCTTTTTTTTTCATCCGGCTAGGTCCTTAAAGAACCCAATGTTCCCAAGGATACTCTCAGGCTACGTTCTAGGGCCATGAAAAAGCTGGGGACTATTTTTCAGGTGAGTCTGAACCAAAGGTTTTTCTTAATGAACATTTCAGCAAGACAAGATTGCTTTAGACTTTCTATTCATAACTTGTATACGTTCGTCCCAGAAATCAGAATTAAAAGATAATCATATTGTAGTGTCCCAATAACAGTTTTGAGATCTTGATGTATGACCAATAGTGACATAGATATAACTGAAAATCAATAGTCATTTGGGTGATAAAAGATAATAGTAAGTAGTTTAAAAGGGAACGGAATGTTAGCACACTAATTGTTAAGTGGAACAGATATTTTATTTTTCGCATCAATTTTAAGATTCTTCATGGTATGTAAACACTCTTCCTTTTGTTCTCTCAGGGTGCAAAGCCATTGTACAGAAGAGATAGCAGTTTGCGCAGTGAAAACATGGACATGGTTGATAGCGGTCCATCCTCAAAATGAAGATAAAAGTTTTTTTCACTGTAATTTTTGGTGTAGAGACTTACAATTGCTGCATCTATGCTCGGTACTTGTTCAATGTTGTGCGCCTCTGTTATTACATTTTTGTATCTCCCTGTTTCTCAAACACAGTTACCAATCCTTCTATGGCCAAAATCTCAATTTTTTGGAAAGCCTTTGACTGATTTCTCGTGAAAACATTGATTTTATCTGGGGTATACATCTCTTTATTCTTTGTGATCCTGACAACATTTCTGATCCGTATTTGCATTTCAGTGTACTGGTTTGTTATAGGAGTAGGGAAGCGTGGTGAGATGGCTCGATACAATCGTACTCACAGCTAGTTGCTGGATTTTAGTTTTGGGCTAATCTTGCTTTCTTGAGTGCGTACTTTTTTGACCTTTTGTTGAACACTTTATTTTTAATTTTTAATTTTTAATTTTTAATTTTTAATATTAAGCTGTTCAAAGTTTACCACTTTCTTGTTGGATATTGTTTATTATTATTATTATTATTTTTTAAATGATCTATAATTAGGTGATATCCTTGTAGTAGCATTAGTTTAGTTTGTTTACCTCTTTTATCTGTTGATACGTGGGATCCAAAGGAGGAGCTTTAAAAACTGGGAATGTGTAGTCAAAAAGCAAAGAAGAAATAACAAATGAGACTTGGGTCTTCTATGCAAGCTTTCATTCAATTACTTTCGACTTTGCAATACATAAGCACTAAGAACTATTCAACTTTTTTAGTTGGATAAAACTTAAAAGGCATAATCTTTTTGTTCAATATGTTAATTGTTGTCAAAAGTCAAATTTGCGCATTCTTATTTAAAATAGGGAATTGAAAAGAAAGGTGAGGGTAAGAATATTTGAAAGATCCAAATGGAAGTAGTGTTAGGAGATCATTGTCATATAAACACAAATAGTTTAGTTTGAATTGTATCTTTGGAACATTATGTTCAAGGGATATTTATTGGAGGTGCAGGAGAGAAAAATTGGGTACTTTTCATATCTTCAAACTTTGAACTATCAGATTCATTCGGTATCTTTATTGGTGGGAGGTAGCAAATTGAACCAAAAAAAATTATGTAAATGACATATAGGTATGCAAAAGAATTAGAGATTCTATTGGATTTGGCTATGGTGCTTGGAAAACATCTCATTTTTTCTCAGACATTTTTGTCCTGTTATTTTTGAAAAGGAAATCGTCTTTTTTAAAAGAAAATTTATCCGATATTCAGTATTCGTATTAGAATCTGAATATTGCAAGATTCATTATAATAGCAATATTTTCAATAAAAAAAATTCTATACCTATAACTCGAGCTTAAAACAACTGATTAAGGATGAAAATCATAAATAGCAAGGATTTCAATTTAAATTACCTACGTATAAAATATCAAGATAAATTCAATTTAAAATTACAGTGACAATAACGTTCACTGGATGAAAAGCTAAGTGGGATACTTTCTTGCAGCACCATTAATTTATCTAGAATTATTATTCTGTACAATAGCCAGATGACAAGTTGCTACTAATAAACATAATGCAGTTAGGGGGAGGAAATTAAATACTAACTTTATTGGGATTTATAATCAACCAATGATATGCTAATAAATACATCAAATTGATTAGAAGGAGTATAGTGCTTAGCTTCACTTTATCCTCCACCACTGTCCTTTCAATATGGCATTTGGTAGGTTCTCTTTGTCGTATTGGATAATTGAAAGCACTAATCCCCAAAATGCTATTTTATGCTTACTTAATTTATCTCCTTTTGTGGTATTTTCTTCGTCTCAAATTATGTGTCGTGATTTTTAAAAATATTTATCTTAAATTAATTATCATTTTATAAGTTCAAGATAGAATTACTTATTCTTAGTAGTAATTGTTCTTACGATTATAAATACTTCAATTGTGAGGCGATGACAAATAAAAAGAACAGCCCGATGCAACAAAGAAAGATAATTATATATTAAGACATAAAATAAGGGTAAGATTGCCAAAATTCTTCCTGATTAATATTTTTTTAAGGGGCGGGAAAAAGAGAAATACAATAGATAATTATTTGACACGAAGGGAGTACAATTAAGCAGTCGATAAAATGATACGGAAATTATAAATGACCAAGGCATTTAACTTATTGGTGAGGATTTGGTTTCGAATTCTCACCTTATAATCTCCTCCTTTACTCACTAGTCCCTACTGAAAAATACTACTCCCTAATCCCTATACAATTTATTTTCGTTTACCTAAGTTTTGATTAACAGTTATCAAGCCCATATACCAATTAAAGATAGTAGATATTAAGTAGAATTATCAGTATGTGCACGCAAATTAATTCAAACACTATTATTGTAAAAATATAAAAATATTACCAGTAAAATATTATGTGAAAGCTCCAGTTACATGTCAAAAACACATCCTATAAAGACCCTATTATTCATCGAGCATTGTTCTTATTGAGCTTTGTGGTTACTACTACTATTAGTTCAAGGTGGTTTCTTTTGCTCTACCTCGTACTTGTTCAAATTTACAGATATTAATAGATAGGCCTAGAAAGACAAATCAATACATTCTATCATTTGACAAGTACAAATTATTGTCCTCACTATTGTCATTGGAGTAATTATTCAATAGTACTACTCCCGCCGTTTCAATTTATTTGTCTATTTTTTATTTGAAATGTATTTTAAGAAAATAAAAAATATATTTGAATCTTGTGGTCTTAAATTAAAAATATGTAGAATATATTAAAATGTCTTTTAATCTTGTGGTGTTTTAAATATGTTATTTGAAATTAAAGAGTTTTTTAAAAAAAAAAAGAGAGAGACAATTTTTTTTAATGGACTAAAACGAAAAGTAAGACAAACAAATTGAAACGGAAGGAATACTATCACTACTAGAAATAGAGATTTTTTTCCCACCGCAAATCAATGGAAAATTTGTGTTATAAAATATGATTTTCCCACCCGTTTCCCATCGAACTAGTTCACTGGGAAAACGCATGGTGAGAAACAGATTCCCTCTGAAATAGTGGGAAATTTCATGATTTTTTCATGTAAAAACACTTTTTTTTTAGTACCGATATCAGTGGGAATAGCCACTTAATATGTTTCGGTGGAAAATTTCAATGAAAAAATAGTAATTTTTTAATAATGTATCTTTCTCTCTTTTTTATTTTGATAAATATATGCATTAATTGTTTTGAGAAGTTTCTACATACCATTTATATTATTACTAAACTAAAATAGCTTCCTTTCAATCTCAATGATCCCATATTCATAAGCTATTATGAGTTCAAAACATACCGCTAACGATACACCGCTAGCTCTTAGGAATTAAGCATTACTAATTGATGCATATATGGGACGTACTCAAGAGTTTACACTAGTAATAGTATCAATCTATTATCACAATTTAACTTGCAAGTAGGTTTGAATCTGGGAATCGTGTGTTAATTTAAAGACTTTAGTTTTAATTTGTCCTAAATTGTTTTTTTTTTATAGTGTTCTGTGATTAGCAAACCAAAATTTGGTTCATGAGGAAAGATCATTGGAAATGTACTTGGAGGCTAATATGCAATGAGATGTTGAAATATAAATAATTATTTATAAAAAATGAAATTTAACACTAGAAACAAAGTGGGATACAGTGAAACTTGGATTAGGGGTCCATGCTCCTTATTTTGGAGTTAATTAAATTATATATTAAATTATTAATTCCACTAACTCTTTAGACTAATAGTGCCCCAACAAAAGAAAAGTGGTGCCACTCACCTTTTTGATAACTTTTACAAATTTAAAACCAAAAGCATATAAAGATGATTCAATTCTTTAGAATAAAATATTTGCCTTCAATTTCTATCCAAAGCATGCCAATGACTTTGCTTTAGAGCAAAATAGTACTATATATTTAAATGTTGTATGGTGCAACAGAGAGAAAGTTATAAAGAACTAAAGAAGAAAGGAGTGCCAGAGAAAAAGATAGAATATATTGCAGATTAATTTTTAAAAATTCTGACAAAAAGATAATGGGGGAACTCATGCTACTCAAGAAAATTGGTTTCTTCTTCCTTCTCATATCTGCATCCTTTTTTTCAACCTCACTTGCAGGTACGTTTATTTGAGGAATTAATTAAGCAAAGGAAAACTTAGTTCTATAATGATTCACTACTAGAAATCTGCGGATTTTCCAACGAATGCTCTCGTTGGAACGCCGTTATTATGCAATATCTGTTGAAAATCCATCAGAAATAGTCTTTAACGAGCATATTATCGACTGATTCTGTATAAATTTCGTGGAAATTACATGTGTTTTTTTAGTGGTGACTTATGTACTTGTATGTGATACTATTATTTCATGTATTAGTATATTGTCTTGCTTTGAATCAACAAATTAAAGGCAATATACATACTAACAAATTCAAATCCCGTGTGTATGTAACATATTCTTACATTTTTTGAATCTTCTCGTTAAAATTTCTAATTCTATCACTGCATGTTGTACGTGTAATAAAGCAGAAGCTTGAAACTAGGGAAAACTCTTAAAAGTTCTCCATGAATCGACTTTGACTTATATGTATGTGTGTGTGTATATATAGATATATATGTAAAACATTAATTACTTATAGATTAATGCTTGTAATTATACAAATCTTATTGTTTTGTTTCCTTAATTCAGTTAGTGTTAGTTCATTCTAATTTCCACGTTTTTTTTTTTGCTGTTATGCAGGTCGACATTCGAGGTTTTATTTGAGCAACTTTGAACAGGAAGAGCTGGTTGCAACTGCCCATGAGGTTCGTTTCCTGTACTTCAATTATTATATTATTTTTTGTTATTATTATTATTTCTTTATTTATTATTTTCAACGTGGCTTTTCGAATTTTCCTTTAAACCTGCTTTGAACTGCTTTATATGAGCCAAAGATCTATCGGAAATAATCTCTCTACCTTCAATACAAGGTAAGGGATAAGATCTTCATACACAACATCCTCTCCAAACTCCACTCGTCAGATATACTGTTGTTGTTTGTGTGTTTTGTTTACATTTTCTCCTTATTTAAATTTTCAAATTATATTATAACACGTCAAATAAATTGTATATGAACAGGAGGAGCAATTACGCCATGAAAGGCTACTTAAAATGAACACAAAGGACTATGGAAGATATGACCCAACACCTGCACTATCCAAACCTCCTTTCAAGCTCATACCAAATTAATTATGATGTTATTATTAGGGTTTGTGGAAACCCTAATCTGAGTTTAATATGAATCACCCTAGCTAGCTAGCTACTACTACATATATGTGTTACGTTAATTAATTGCTACTACTATATATGTTTGCAGCTATATATATAGTACTGTAAGATATACTATGCTTATATTTTTGCGTGAGTACTGGATGTAGTTTTCTCCGTCTGTAATATATAATCCGTGTAATTATATATATAAGAAAACAAATAAATTATGTATCTTCTTGTCGTGTTCGTGGTATATCGACATGAGCGTAGAGTCACCTTAGGCGAAGGGTGATTCAAAGGAACAATACACATCTTTAACAAAATTATGTGGTATATAGATGTTAAATTTTAGATATTCAAGTGTATATTAAATTTTTTTAATTTTTTTAATTTTTTTAATTTTTTTAATTTTTTTATATATATATATATATATATATATATATATATATATATATATATATATATATATATATATATATATGTAAGATAATTCACTTGTTAACCCTTACCTGGATTGGCTAATATTGTATATAAGTTGAAAGTTACGTCACTTTATTTCTTTTATTCTTCAACCCAACCACGTCCTTCTGATGGTTAATTAGTTCAAAATTCAATTTGTTATTGTGTTTGAAGCTTAAATTGTGTGTTTGAGTTTTAGTTTTATAAAATTTGAGTGGTGAAACTGAGAAATTTGGAATAGATATTGCTTGTACTTGTTAAAATTAATCCAAGAAAGAATTGTGTTTGCATACAAAACTGAAAGTCGTTTGGTGGAGATTTAAATTGGTTTCTAACAAAAATTACAACTAAATAATCGCAAAAGAAATTCATCTATGTAACTTAATAATGTGTTGATATACATCTTTAGATTATTACACATTTTATTATAAAGTAAATATATTGTTTATTATATAAGTATATAAATATTGTATAGTATATATAATAACCGTGTATTGCTTGTAACCATCGTTGCATTAAAAATGTTGAGTGTGTGGGTGCAAATTAAAAAAAGATGTAGCTACATTGGTGCAAAATATTGTGTTGGGTGTGTATATTTTTGAAACTCCCTTTCAATTTAAGGATTGAATTATTCAAATATTTTTGGTAGGTCATCATTTAGATTTTGATCATATTTTAAATAGTTGTATTTAAGTACAAATATAGCCTTTGATTCTGACAAAAGATTAGACCATCGTTTAATCTCGTATAAATTTTTAGATATGATCTAATGTTTTTTTATAATATTTCAGCTTCTCAAATGAATCTTCAGATCGTAGTCTAAAAGGTTATAAATTGCAAGAGTAATAAAAAATTATTTTCTAAATATCTATCCCCAAAAATGCCATTCATGAAAATTTCTGCAATTTAAGCGTGTAAAAAAATAAAAAAATCACACTATATAAATAATTAAGATCTTATACAAAACACAAAGATATTTTTTAATATTTTACCAATTTAGTATTATATTACAAAATATAATAGATTTGAATTAATAACATACTCACAATTTTTGGGCTAATTTTAAGGTTAAGAAAATCAGATTATCTGCTAGTTACCATATTCTTTCCATTTTTCTCCCATCCGTTGGAAGTTGGTTTTCTCCAAATGAATTTCTGCGATTTAATCTTTCTCCAAATAATATTAATATAGAATTTTTTTGGTATAGCATCAGTTCTTTGAATCTACGTACATTATCGGCAACAAAATCGTCTTTTCAATGGCTCATTAAAAGTATCTCCTTCTCACCATAACAAATTCTTACGATTGGATAACGTGCTAAGAAATTACAGATATGACAAGTAGAGATTCCAGTTCTTTTTTTTTCTTTTTTGGTAACTAACAATATCATTGCATACCAAGTAAAGAAATACATAGCCAGTCAGACCACACCTTAGTCTGCTGTATCTCAACTCAAACTCCTAACTACTCATTTAAACTAAGGAAACTTAAACTGCTGTATCATTCCCCACTTGCTTGATCTATCCTTTGTTAAAAGCTTATTTTGAAGCTATAGCCACATCACAAATACTGCTTTAGGTCTGGCATGATTAGAACACATTAACACTTTCCATGAACTTCTGGGCAAGTCTCCATGCATTTCAATGTAGATATGCTGCTGGATACACTTTTGCTGTTTCTGCCTTTGATTCTGTATAATTCCCAAATGTCCTCTTGAATTCAGAATTTTCTTAACCATCCAACTCGCCTGATGGGGCACTGGCATGGATAAGAAATTCAGGTCCTTCACATAGTAGGAATGTAACCATTTGATCCATATATAGAATGTCTTTCTTGTTAGCTAGATCCCAGCAAATTTTTATAATGACTGCTTTGTTCCAGTTCTTCATGCATGTTGATGATGCGGATGAGTCCACCTGCTGATTTAGGAAGGCAAAGTCTGCTCCATGATACTAGTGCTTTAATTTCCTTGATATAGCATTTGCATTCGATCAAAGGAAACTCCTAGCCAATGTGGCCTCTATAGTCTCTCATCACCTTCGCTGGCAGAATGAACAATTGAGCCCAATATGTCTGAATTCCAAATAACACTGACCCTCGGTTCTTGGTAGTAGAGGCTCTATTCGCACGGCATAATCTAACTGCAACCTCTTTATCATTCACAATCATGACATATTTTCTCAATGTGAAATTTTTTTACAAAAAATGTGTATTTGAAAGTTAATTATGCTAAATTTTTAACCTGCCGAGATTAAATATTCATTATTTTTGTATTATAATATTTTTATAAATTATGTTTAATTTATATCTCACTAAATATAAATTGATCGCTAAAATAAAATAAAATATTAGTTAATTTAAAAGTTAAAATTAAAATCAAACTTATTTAATGAATAAAATGTGCAATTTTATGCTATTAGAATATTTGATGCAGGGGTGTTCTAGACTTCTAGTCGTTTTTTTTAATTTTCAAACTACAAACCACGATTTAAACGGGAAAAAAGCAGGTCAACTAAATCTATTAGAAAATTAATTGTCATTTTTTTCCTTCTTTTAATGTGTATCTAAAAGATTATTTTAGTGTGTAATTGACTTGCAGATTCTTTTTAATTGAAGAAGAATTCTTTGTTAAAAAACAGCGACTCTTTGTGCTTCTAAATTTAGTTGCCCACTTAGAATTATTTTTTGCAATAAAAATTATAAATCAAAATAGAGAAAATAGATTTTTTGATTTCTGATTAAATGAACAGAAAAATAATTTTGCAATTTATATATATAAAAAAATAAATATTTCTGCGGCTCAAAAATTTTATTTATTTTTAAAAGGAGGAAGTATTTGTTTTCCCCCACTGTAAAAGTGGAACGTGTTGTGATAGGAGTAATTAGGGCAAAGGATCCCCTTAGTAGAATTGGACTCATGCATAAAAAAGTCGAAGAACCTAAAAAATAAATAAATAAATAAATAAATAAAAATAGTAGATTTTAATTTTGGAAAGGATTAATGATTATCCTTTTGCAAAACCTAATCAGTATAGGACTCTTAATTAGGTTTTTTCACCACCCATCACTTTATAAATTCAAATAAAGAGTTTATTCTTAACGTACCCGAAAAAAAAAAAAAGAGAACGATCTGCTAGAAAATTAGCAATGGCGGATGATACTTTGAAATTTTGTGTATTCAATTAAAAAACACAGCAAAAAGAGGTGTTCCAATCGAAGGAACCAGGCAAGGTTAAGATGTATGTGTGTGGCGTTGCACCGTACGATTTCAATCACATGGATCATGCCCGTGCCTATGTCGCTTTCGACATTCTCTACAGGTACTTGAAATACCTGGGTTACAATGTTGTGTATGTTCGAAATTTTACAGATATAGATGACAAGGTGATTAAACGGGCTAAAGAATCTGAAGTTGATGATCCGATTGCACTGAGCGCTCGATTCAGCCAAGAGTTTTTAAAAGACATGCACGATCTCCAGTGCCTTCTGCCCACTATTCAGCCGCGCGTTACGGAGCATATGGAGCAGATTAATGATATTATCGGTAAGATTATGACTAATGGCTGCGGGTACGAAATTGGCGGAGATGTTTATTTCTCCGTCGATAGTTTTCCGGAGTACGGCCGTGGATTATCAGCTGGGCGGAAATTAGAAAATAGTATTGCTGGAAAACGAGTTGAGGTCGATTGGAGAAAGCGAAATCCTGCTGATTTTGCCTTGTGGAAGGCTGCAAAGCCTGGTGAACCAAGTTGGGACAGTCCGTCGGGTCCTGGAAGACCGGGTTGGCATATAGAGTGCAGTGCAATGAGCGTGAACTATCTAACACATTCGTTCGATATACATGATGGTGGAATAGACTTAATTTTCCCTCACTCACCACGAAAACGAGATTGCGCAGAGCGGCGCTGCTTGCGGCCCGGAGAGTTATATTAGCTACTGGATGCATAATGGTTTCGTCACGAATAACAGTGAGAAGATGTCTAAATCGTTAGGCAATTTCTTCACTATATACGTGATGTTACTCAATTGTACCATCCGCTTGCATTGAGGTACTTCCTATTGGGTACGCACTACCGGTCCCCTGTTAATTACTCAGTATCGCAGATAGAAATTGCTTCACAATCTGTCTTCTACATTTATCAAACTTTACATGATTGTGAAGAAGCACTGTCGTGGTCCTCATCAAAAGTAGTATTAAGACGAGCAGGTGTCTGTGCGTGTTAAGCCTGAAGCCTGAAATTGCATCAACAAACTGCGTAATGAGTTGGAGACAAAACTTGCTGATGATTTGCATACACCTACAATTATAAATGCTGCTCTTCAGAAAGCCCTTACACTTATGAAAACTTATTTGGACAAACTAAAGAGAGGGAGCAAGTAGCAGCAACAACAACAACACGAGCTAATTTTGTCCCTAAATGCGCTCCAAAAAGAAGTAAAGGACGTGTTACATGTCCTTGGCATGCTATCTGATCGTTCAACATCAGTCGAGGTTGTTCAGGAGCTTAAAGAACGAGCACTAAAAAGAGCTGAGCTGACGGAGGAAGATATTTGCACGCAATAGAGGAAAGAGATCTAAGGAAAAAAAACAGAGATCAAATTGGAGCTGATTTATCGGCCAAGGGAATTGCTCTAATGGATGAAGGAACACAAACAAATTGGAGGCCTTGTATAAAGACTGGACACTAATTTTCCTCTCACTCTGCCAAGCTAGTAGGCCACAAGGTTTTCGCTGGTCACAACTGTATTAACTGGGACTGCTTCAATAGCTTCAATTGGTGCTTATGTCATCTATCTTGATTTCATGAACCTTATGGGCCATTGAAACTTTGAGCTAATTCCTAAGTGGATGTTCTCTGTCTTTCCTCCTCTCAACTACTTGATGTATACGCCCTCGTAAGTCTTTGTTGACCCTGTATTTCAATTTTTCATATTTACTGCATCATCGTTTGTTTGGGTTTGCCTCTATTAGATTTTACCAAAAACAACATTAAGGTCACAAGACTATTTTTGGAAACATTAAAGTAATTTAACTTTACCCACTATAGCTATAAAATTAATGAACTTTACCCGTTGTAATAACAAAACTTACGTATCAAGTGACTTTACTTGATAGAAAACTTCTTTTTCTTTCAAATATATTTTTTCATACTTGACTAGGCAGATCAGTTTTTTTTTTCCCTTTCTTGAATTTAACTATTCAATATTTGATATTTATATTGCATAAATGCATAGATCCAGCGAAGGAGTAAAGCGTTCCATACAAGATTTCTCAATCACATTTCTCACCAGATAAGAACAAGAATCAGTAGGAAATTAGGAATCAGGAATCAAAATTACGTGCAAGATTCTGCTTAATATTTGTTTACGTTTTGTTAGGTCTTTTCTCCTTTGCCAACTAATCAATTGTTTTTCTTTCTTTGTATAGGTTTTATAAAAATTAGTGACATGTTTTAATCAAAAACATATGCTTAGGAACTTGAAATTCTTCTATCTTTGATGTTACATTCCTGTTTCGCAAGCTATTGAAATTTATTATCATAATAATTAATGAACAATTTGAATAGCGGCGGATTCATAAATTTAATTAATATTGTGCAAATTTTTCTTCTCAATTAAGTTAACAGTGTGCAAAATTAAATATAAATTTATAAGTAATAGTTAATATTTAACCTCTCTGTGTCATATAATTTTCCGACGAAAGATGTGCATTGGAACACCCTTGCTTAAAGTGGTTTCACCTATGAAATTTAAGGTTATTAAATCACATTATAAGAATGAAATGAATTATGTAGTTTCACGACATATACAATCACAATATATTTTTCAAAGTATTCTCACAATTTTCTTAACCGTACCAACGTAATCATCAGTGTTGTTTGAACGATTTGGACTAATCATTTTAAGATAATATTGATTAATAGATACAAATCGTGCTCATTTGCACAATTATATATTGTTAAATAATACTCTTAATTAACCAACCACCACGGCACGCAAGATGATTATTATTGTCGTAATACACTTATGCAAGCAAAACAGAAACAAGGTGTTAAACTCTTAACTAATTGAGTATTTGCAAATGCTGAATTTGAAGATAATATATCCAAATTTTATAAAAGTTTAATTGACTCAATGTGTATTTAAGTGAACTAGCATTCATTTACAAAAAAAAATTTAAAAATAAAATTTGTGTTCCAGACTTAACTTTACAAATATAGACACTAACGTTTCAATGTTTCAATTATGGTGCATTTTAAAATTAGCATTTCATTTAAAATAGTATAACTTAGAGTTTGAGCGAACACCCTAAGAGAAGTTATGGGCCGGATCAAATGCGTAAACATGAAATAAGTAGTCTATATTCAGTGAATTAGATAAGTTATTTCATGTTCTATTCCAGAATTCAGTCTAGGGTAGACTCAGAATAATGGAGTCTTGTGATATCAAAGATCTTGAAGTCTATGATATGCTTATCCAAGATAAGTTTCACTCATAATTGGACTTTCTTAATGTATATTAATAACGAATCGTGTGTCAAGCAAGGAAGTTTTCTCCATCACAAACACTATCACATCTCCTTATTACTAACTTGTTTGCTACATATATGCAGGTCTTTTACTAAAGAAACTTAGTCTCTCACTTATAAAGAGAGAAAAGGCAGAAATCAAGAACATAAGTAAGAGCATATCTAAGAGAGTTTTAGCTAGTTGTTCAAATGTGATCTAATACAAAGGATCAATTTGAAGAACCTGATCCATATTCATATGTTTTACAGTCTTCAAGTCTAGATATCTTGTATTTGGAGTGTAACTGAATTGTAACTATTTCAGATTTTTTAAAAGTATTTTTAGGTAAAATCTTAGAAATATTAAGCTCTGAGTTAGGAGATATTTGGAGGGGATTCAACAATTTGTGTAGATTGTTATAGAAGGGATTAGAGTTAGTTCCTATATTGCGATCTCTTGTAATATGAATTATGTTGAGGTTCATTGTTTTAGTGGAAGTTGGGGCAAATCCCATAATGATGTAAATCGTAATTTTTCCTATTCATATATTTAACTGTTTTTCACGTAATAAGCGAAAATCAAATAAAACTCAATTCAGACCCTCTTGTGTTATTAGGTAGTACTAATTATCATCCCATGTAAGTTATATGTGCAAGTATACACAACATAACGAATAAATTTATACATGATAGGATTCATAGAATTTTAGGTCATACTCACACCATTGCCTTTTTGGAACAACCCACCATATATACTACACATGCCATACTTTTTTGGACATTTCTTTTTTCCTTCTCAACATCTAATGAGACATTAAAACACTATCGACTACCAAAATAAAGTTCAAAGTGCAAAGCAAAAGGTGACCAAAGTATGAGAAGCCAACATATATAGCACTAAAAGTAAATTTATATCATCTTGTCTCTAAAGATGGGCCATAGTTTTTTAATACAAAGCCAACTTTTATTTCAATCATAAACGTTCTCTCACCTTCGTCTTTTTCCCTCTTTTTGATTTTGGTTACATGTATAAGATTTTACAATACTTGTATAAAATCCACATTAACAACATAGTATTTGTATTACGTGCAAAATATGATCGTGGTCTCTCCGTAAAATTGATGTTTTATTTTATATATTTTTAAAAATTGATATAATATTATNATACTACAAGAAAACTAGTTGATGCATTTGGTAGAATATTGAGTTATTTACCTAAAGAATTAGAAATTAATTTTCACTTAATTTTTTTTTTAAATGATACACCCATAATTTAAAAATTCTAAACTTCTATATACAATGTTTGATTACGTTTCGATATTTCCAGAACACACAATATTAGATTAGACGATAAATTGTTTGGCTATTATACGTGTTGTCGGTATAAATAATAAAATTCATAAGTTACTTAAAAATTTGTGTATTGTATTACGAATAACAGAAGGTAGAATAAGAAAATGAAAATTAGGACTACTACATGGCATAATTATACAATATTTTTTTTTAACAAACAAACAAAAACATATTTACAGGCATTATAATTTATCCAGAATTTACATTTTTAATTTTTATATTATAATATCTACATTACTTAGTCTGGCATACTTGTTTCTAAGACTAACGAACCATAATAATAGAAATGTCTTCACTATAAATTTGCACTAAATTGAACTATTCCTAAAGTTCGTATTTTCAGATAATTAATGAGGTTCCGTGAGGCAAATTGCAGAATACAAAGTAATAAAACAAAAATGCATGAAGGTGACAACTGAGAGTGGCACGTATTACTGAAATAGCCATAAACCTGTTTCCTTTTTATTCGTCGACATTGACTAATCTCCTAAACCAGTAAACGTCACCTTATTTTAATGCCCTTTTTTGAAAAAAAAATAAAATATATATATATGTAGCCTATGAGCTAGAATTACCTCCAAA
>JACEIK010000420.1:420972-433677 GCA_018107945.1 Datura stramonium | reverse complement strand
ATCACTTAGCAATCAAAAGGCAAGTTTTCATTTCCCACAAATATCTCTCTTCTTCCTTCTTCCTCTCTGCAATCTGTTTTCCTTTTCCTTTTCCTGCAATCTGTCTTCTTCTTCTTCTTCTTCTTCTTCTTCTTCTTCACTGCAGAATGGTCTGCAATGAAGGTTGATTAACAACCTCTGTTTGTGCTTCAACATGGTATTAGAGCTCAGTAATTTTGCATTAGTTCTTCTTGTTGCCTTCCATTCTCCAATTTTTTTTTCTCTTTCGATCGATCCATTAGATCTGCAATAGATCAGCAATCATCATTTTTTCTTATTCTGTTTTTTGATTGAGCTGTCTTCCTAGAATCATCAATGGAGGATTCGAATTCACCATCACCATCAAGCAGTCAAAGTTACTTAGATATGTCTAGTCCGATTTATATACATCCATCTGAAAGTGCAGCTTCAGCCTTAATTCCGGTGAAGTTTGATGGAACAGGGTACAGATCATGGAGAAAAGGTGTTAGAATTATAGTTTTGATTGAAGAGCTTAGTGGTAGTTAACAAGTTAGTTATAGTTAGTTAGAATTAGTTAGGCCACTAGTTAGTTAGAAGGCATTGAGGGGAGATCGAACCCGGATCATCTGTGTGGATAACCACTCTCCAAACCAACTGAGTCACACCCTTGGGTGCAAGATTACGTTAAGTTATGATTCTAATTTTATAATGTTTACACATTTATTGCTTGTTCACGGTGATTGATTTAAGCACTTACATGTAAAAGGTTGGTCAATTTTTAAATTTAATACTAACTTTCTTTTAACGGATTACTTAATATTTTTTTAAGGCCAAGAAATATATTCATTTTTTTTAGTTTTTTTTTACTTATCATATAAACTCACCTACAAAACTCATAGTTTTTTTTATCTCCATAACTCTATATTTTTAATAATCTATCTTACTCTTTCATAAGCTTTAATGTATAAATGTATGATAGTTTATTGTGTTCCTCCATAAATATTTATATAAATTTATATGTCAGATAAGCACTACAAGAAATGTAGTATTTGGTGATACTTTTTATGATGATTACTTTATCTGTATTATTATTGTAAATATATCTCAAATCTCTAATTAGGTAAATATTCAATTTTCTTTTAAGAACACAATTTTTAAAATCATATTCAATTCAATTGTGTAAGATGACTATCTTCAAGGCAATGATAATAAAATTCTCATATTCACTGACAAGCTAAGTAATCACAATAAATTATTTGAGTATTAATATTGCAAATAAAAAGATAAAAATGCAGACTGAGCAAATTTTGTACATTAGAATATTGACAAACTTTTACGCGATAATGTTTTTTCTTTTTTCTTTAAATTTATAGAGTAGTATTTATCAAAAAAAATTTAATTACTTTTTCATAAAATTTTAATTAACAAAATTATAAACTTCAATTATTCAATTAAATATTAATATTTAAAAAATAAAAATATTAAAATTCAGAATGTAAAATAAAGTTTGAACTTAGTCACTTAAATCTTGGACTATTTCCTTTGAAACTATTAGTAATTAATTCATACACGAGTTTTAACCTCAAATGATCTTTTAAATTTAAGTATACATTTAGTTTTATCTCTATTTTTAATATTTGGTATATGATCCTTTAAGTTTGTAAAATTGAATATTCTAACACAATTAATAAAATATTTAGACTTAAAACTTTTTAAAAAACTCAAATCCAACTAAATTTTAAATTTGAAAAATTAAAAATATTTTTAAAATTTAAGAATTATACTTTTAAAAGCACATTACATCTTAATTAATGAGATATATAATATTTTTGTACTAATCACACGTTAGAACTATTTATATCTTTTTAGAATAATTAAATATCTCAAAAACTAAACAACAAATATTAAATTAATCATTTAATATAATAATTTTAGTACATATAGTTAGTTTCTTATAAGATTTCAAGATTTTTGGTTAGACTTTTGTTGTTGTGTCTCTATAGTTACTTTTTAAAATTTATGATAATTAATATAATTAAAAAATTCTTAAAATCAACTTGAAACTTGGAATTCATAAATTCATAAATTTAAAAAAATTTTTTTATTTTTTTCATTTTGTTCAAAATAAGTGGTGTTTAAATCTTTTGAAGAAATGGCTTAAACTTAATAACATTAGATGTCTAAAATATACTTTGTACTATTTAAATAACTAAAACATCAAATAGATAGTTTCCGAACTATATACATAGGAATTTTGGTGACTTGAGTCGAGGATTGGTATTGAGGCACCGACTAATCATGTTCGATTTTTAACTATTAGCTAATAAATTCTTACCTTCCTTAATCAATTTAAAGCATACCATATTTTTATTTATTATAATTACAAAATATATTATCGAGAACACGTGGATCTTCTTGTTGATTTACAGGTTAGAGATGACAACGGAGGCGAACAATTGTGGGTTTAAGCCTATGAGGGGCGGGTGTGGATTTAAAGTTGTACGGTGCGGATGCGGTGCGAGGTTGAAGTAATGTTTTAGAAAAATAATGGGGGCGGGAGAGTGCGTGAATCTGTAGATTTTATATGCGAGTCTAAATAAATCTTACCCATTTTGTATTTATGATTAATTGTATTTCGATTTATTTAAATGTAACTCATAAAAAATTAAGCTAATTATATAGTTCAAATTAACTCGTAAAAAATTTATTAAAATATTTAATATATTATACAACAAATAGTCCAATACTACTTCTAAATTTTAGAGCATTCATAAAGTTCAAAGGCAAACTCTATCTTTTATTTCCATTCTCAAATTCTTTTATAAATAAGTCATTTAAATCTAATAAAAGATAATTAAATGTCATTAAGTATGGATAAGTTTTAAAGAGGATGAGTATGTCGGAGTATATCTCTATTCATACTAAATACGTGAACTCTTTTTATTTTTTTGCACTAGTGGATAAAATTTTAATTCGAACGCAATTGGATTTTTATTCTCTCATGATGTTCTTTGCACAAATGACTTTAATTTAAATATAATTATGATTTTTATCCTCTCATGATATTCTTTACTCGTAAGCTTTAAATCAGAATAAAAAATTAACATATTCTTAAATATTATTTAGTCTAATGGTTACTTCACATGTGAACCAATTAAAATTCTCAATATTTATAAAAAAGAAATCACAGAAATTGTGTATAAAGTGCAAGAATTTGTGCATGAAGTAATGTAGAAAAGCGTACAGTTTCAAAGGGGTTCAAGGGGTATTTTTTTTAATCAAGTAATCTCTCCTCTCTTTCTCAGGCGTTACTTCATTTAATCAAGTAATCTCTCTCTCTCTGCTCTCTCCTGCAAATGATTTCTTCATGTGAGCAAGTAATCTCTCTCTTCTTCATTTAATCAAGTAATTTCTCTCTCTCTTTCTTGGTAATTTCTTCATTTAATCAAGTAATCTCTCTCACTTTTGTATCTATATTTATTCATTATGGCTTATTATTTTAACTCCTCCCTCTTCTCTCCATATTCTCTTTTTCGGTGATTTCTTCTTTTAATCAAGTAATCTCTCTTTCTCTTTCTCGGCAATTTCTTCATTTAATCAAGTAATCACTCTCTCTTTCTCGGTGATTTCTTCATTTAATCATGTAATTTCTCTCTCTCTCTCTCTGATATCAATATTTATTCATTGGGGTTTTTATTTTAATTTCTCCCTCTTCTCTCCATATTCTCTTTCTAGGATTTCTTTGTTTAATCGGGTAATCTCTCTCTCTCTCTCTCTCTCTCTCTCTCTCTCTCTCTCTCATTTTCTTGGGTGAATTTATTTTCCTAAGTAGGCGCGGCGCAACAAAGTGGGTGACACGATATCGACAACTTGAGGGAGATTGGTAGTGCGGCATTGACTAAACGAGGTTCGATTTTAACCTAAAACCTAATAAATTTCTAACTCCCTTAATCAATTTAGGGCATACCATAATTTTTAATTATAATTCGAAAGACATTGTGCGAGAACATGAAGATTAATTATAAAAGTTTTTTATAATTAAATTTTTATAAAATAAAGCAAAAAAAGAAAACAAAAAATGAAAGTAAGCATTGAAATAGATAAATAAATTTAGGGAATTAATAATAATAGAAAGTATTATTTTTATTGTTTATGAAGGGCAAAATTATGATATAACTTTTTATTAATTTTTTGAAGAGATAATTTTGTAATCCAACTTTTAAATATAAGGCTTTT
Source organism: Datura stramonium (assembly GCA_018107945.1). Lineage (NCBI taxonomy): Eukaryota > Viridiplantae > Streptophyta > Magnoliopsida > Solanales > Solanaceae > Datura > Datura stramonium. The sequence continues at coordinate 429,441 of JACEIK010000420.1, read as the reverse complement.
CACTTTTAGAATAATTATTTATTATAGATTATAGATATGATAATTTGGACTTTTAACATTTCTAAATATTACTATTTAATTAGATATTTAATTTCGTTTAATTGATGAATGAGTAAAATATTATTATTTAATTAAATATTTTATTATATAATTTATATTACACATATAAAATTATATTAAAAAATTCAACTTTTAAGATAGGAGTTTTCGCTTATATAATATATAATATATATAACGATTAGAGTATTTTGTCAAATGAAATGACAAAATAACTCTGAAAATAATTTAGCAAATTAATAAATTCGGATATTTCCTTTATGTTGAAAGAAACTGAATAATTAATTTAGCGAGTAGAGCCCAGTAAATTAGGTGTCTAGCACCTTCCAAGTACGGTAGTCCAATATATAAATGAGTAAGTGGTGTTTAGTTGGTACAGGTTCAGGATAGACTCATTTTGGTATAGAGCCGATGGAGTGGATTTAGTATGCATGCCTCGGTGGCTTTGGCGGAGACAAATTGAGTTCGATCTTTGTAAAATGGGTGTATTTGAATGCGGATGTCTTTCATTCATTAACTTTTTTCTAGTTTAAACACAAATAATTGAAAAAATGACTTTTTAAGCATCATGCTTTCTTGATTAAGCCAAGTTAACAGAGGATGGTATGGTAATTGGTAAGATCACTAGTCATATACTCCAAGAACTATATTATAAATCTACAATGCAAGTTAATTAAGCATCATGCATTCTTGATTAGGAACTGTCACTAATTTAAAATGAGAGATAAAACTTAGTCTTAGGAAATGTTGTTCTCGTGTGTGCATCTTGAAGGTAGTACGGGGATTCAACTAAGAACTTGTCCTTAGAAGTATAAGATAATTAATTGATCGTTAACGTATAAGATGCGGAGAAGATGATTTAACATCACTTTTAAAATTGAAAGAAAATTACCATACAAGGCGGCATATGGCGGAAAGAGGCGGGATGTTACGAAGCAAAGAAAACATACACAAGTTGTAGAGGAACAATACGTATTCATCTTACATGTCTGGCTGACATAGATAATCAAGCATCAATCATGAGCCGATGGTCTAATTTCACCTAGTGGAGACTATTGATAAGCGGAGCTGATCTTTTCAAGTATTGAAAGAGCATCTTCTATGCCAATTCTTGCATCGAGTGCCCACTAAGATGCGACCATGGTCAATTCCATGATAGATAACATACACTGCATCTTTGTGTCGATTTGTTCATCCTCTGGCTGTACCAAATTAGCATCCACCACCTTATAAATCCATTTGGAAGGAAGAATCACTAACTTAACGTCGTATGCTCAAGTCTCAGTAAATCTTTCTATCACTTGGTCGCACTCTTGTAAAAGTCTCCATCATCATATGCAAAACTATAAACATCGCGGCTCGTGGATACTGTCCATCTTGGCCATACTCTATAATCATAGTTGAAAAAAGATCAGGAAAGCTTGCTAAAATAGAGGCGACCTATCTATATCTAGAGGAAAGAATTGTTTCAAATTCTAAAAGGATGCGAGAACATAAGAAAAGTAATAATGCACGGAGCAATATAACCAATTGTTGCGGTGTCCCTATTTGAACAAAAGTATCCCTGCACCTAACAATTTCGCAATGCCAAAATCACTTGACATGACCAACCATTTCTTGATCTAGTAAGGCGTTGAGCTTTAGAAGTCTGATACCACTGGTGTTGAATAGCCATTGTGGAGATGATACATTGTACATTTAACATACATCATTATATCAATCTCTTTGCAACATGTCTAAGAAAAAGTTATGACAATATAACCATTTTTCAAGTGCTCCATTTGGCATGTATTCTAATACTAATGCTTTGAAATCAAGGTTGGAGCAACTAGTGATGACTTTAGTAAGATTTAGGTAATGAGGGGGACTTTCAACATCACACTCAATATCAAAACTTTTGAATGCACCCTCCAATTGCACATTGAACACCTTTCTTTGCCCAAAGATACCATCCTTAAGTATCCTTTGTAGACCTTGCTGAAACTCCCGTTACCAAGCAAGTTGCTTTCTTGAATCATGCATTGCTTGTTCAAGTTCATAGTAGGAAATTCTTTCATGCCCTTTTACTAGAGATACATGCGATTGACACGCATTCTTCTTTTTCTTTTGCAATCTTAAGAATACATATCCGAGGGCTAGTTGCAAGAAATAGCGGAGACCCGCTCCCAAAGGACACTCCTGAAACCAGTTGCCTTCTTTCTTGGGAGATTTGATGACGCATGGTGACACATGAGCAGAATCACCACGGGGCATCATTGGACAAGAAAGATTGACCTGTGGCATTTGCAAAAGGACTTCACGGTAGAATCTCACCACTAAGTTCGTTGAATGAGAAGTTCAAGTATTTGAGATTCATAAGGCTTCTATTGTTTGGAATTTCGCCATTAAGATTGTTTAAACTCAAATCCAAGAATTCCAAACTTATCATTTCCAAATGAATGCGGAATAGGCCATCTAACTTATTATGTGCAGAGAAGATTAATCAATCTATCTAGACCCCCTAATGTACTAGGGGATCTTACCAACAAACCATTTTAGATGAATCAATAGACTATTCTGGCCTCTAAATTTCCAGTCTCGAGGAATCTTCCCATAATAGAATTGGATGAAACATTGAATTCTATGAGATTTTGAAGGCCCCCAAAGCTTGCAGGTAAACTTGAATTGACTGTTTGTAACCTAGGCAGAAGATACCTCAAATTGGTAACTTTTCCTAAGCATGAGTGGAATGGAACTTGCGAAAATTGATTTTCACGAAAAGTATAATGTAAGATTCTTTAAATTGCAAATAGCATCTGGTATGATTCCTTCTATCTTGTTACCTTGTAGGTAAAGTTCTTGAAGGTTCGACATGCCTTGATAGTATTTGGAATATATCCGGTCAATAATTTGTTAAGCAGACTCATCTTTATCACTCCAGTTAGGACACCAATTTCTCGAGGAATGACACCCTTCAATTCCCCAGCTTTGTCCTCCAAAATTTTACGAAATAAGTGAAATTCCCAGCGGTCTCTTCAGACAACACCATCCGGTAGATTCTTATCAATTGAGCACTCTTGGTTTCCTACGGTTGTGAGGAGATGTCGGGAAGCACGATCTTGAATCAAAAAAAGGTGTGACCAAGAAAGCCGTCCTGGAGTATTCTAAGTTACCAAGAGATTGAGGAATTGAACTGTAAGCATTGTATGAGAATCAAGTAATTTGAGTCTTGATGAATTTGAGATAGTAGCCGAGAGATAAAACCACTCGGATTATTATCACGCCTGTATTCTAGGCTGGGCGGTCCGGCTAAGTCGATGGTATTTGACACGAGTCTGTTTTGGTAAAGTCCTGGGAAGCTATGATCTTGACCTGTTGAAAGGCTTGTAGGACAGAACCGATGAAACTCACTACAGGGTATTGACAACGTCTCTAGTTTCTTAAGATTACCTAGCTCCTTGGTATTTCTCACATCCAATTTGGGGAAATATGGTACTAATTTATGGAGAAAAAAGGAAAACAAGACGATTTCTTTTAAATATCATACTACCTTCCAAGTCTTTGTGCTCATGAGGATATAATTGCAAGGCTGTTAAGTTGCCCAATTCTCTTGCTTTGATTCCGGTGAACTCATTTCTAGACAATGACAAGGTTGGAGTTTCTGCATTTTTCTATGGTTGATGGAATAACGCCATCTAGGTAGTTTTGAGGTTGAAGCACTTTCAAGTTAGGAAGATGGTCACATATAGTTATTGGAAGCTTACGATAAGATTGTTTGGTGGTAAGAGCAATTATTTGCATTGTGTAATGTTAAGATTGATGTTGGTATAGGGCTGAGGAAAGTTGGTTGCCATGTCTAAAGTGCCATGTAGCAGTCACCCGACTCTTGGGGGATCTCTCCCTCCAAGAAAATTTGTTTGCACTCTCAACACCTCCAACCGTTGGGTGGAAAGTGCGGATGAGCACTCCTGAAATTGGTTGATCGAAAGGAGCATAATGCGAAGGTTTGGTAACGAACATAAAAATGACGGAATGGAACCCGGTGAAGTTATTTCTTGCGACATCAATCAAATTTCAACCTGTGCAGATGAGCCAGTTCTTCCGGCCAAATCTCCTGAAGTGTTGTTACTAATAATGTTCTAGGAAGCAAGAAGTAGAAGGTTTCCAAGGTGTGGAATGGTACCGTGAAGTTGCATGCTAGAAATATCTAAACCTGCACTTTCGCTTGTAAAGCGGGAGCTGCAAGTGATGCCAATCAACTGCAAACTGGGGTGGAAGAGACCAGTTGGTTTGCTAGATATGTTGTCAGGACCAAAGAAATGCGAGATTTGAAGGCCAGAAGAGCAGCTTCATCAGTACTAATATTGGGAATAATAGACAGTGAAGTATGGACATGAATTAGCAGAATAGGGCTTCACAAGAGCAAGAGAAGATTACAAACTTCTTACCATAATTACTTACACAGGATTTTTTTTTTTTCCTAATACAAAAATTGGTGTTTGCAAATCAATTATCTTGTTCTGAATGATATCAGTTCAGTGATGGTGAAGTGATCAATTGATGATCAAATGATTTGATGATTTTTAAGTGTGTCAATTTTTAGTAACACAAGAGTTATATTAGTGAGACTCCAACAGTCCACTCACGGCATATTTTTCTTTTTGATAGTTTCTTCCACTCGCCTCCACCCCCTGAATTCTAGATTGCTGAAATTTTTCCATGAAAAATTGAGTACATCATTCTGCTTATGTTCTTTTCTGTGTTTAAATATAGAAAGATCTTTTTATGACTTTCACATAGTATGGTAATCTACAAATGTAATTGCAAGTGATAGATCAAGCAGTGAATAATAGATCAAAATAATCCTTGAAGAGCCCGGAATTCCAAATACAGGAAGAAAATGAAAGTAAAAACAAATTTGAAATTAATTTTATATTCAACAACTTATGAACTGGAAGTCTAGCCCGCTATTTTTGAAAACACGTTTGAAGTCCTTATTGAGTACTCAATTTGCAATATGCACCCCTAACTAAAAAATGATTTGCACCCTAATTTCTTTGTGTTTCTTGTATTTCTACTCTGTCAAAGTATAGTGATATTTCTCTCTTTAAAAAAGTCTAAAGACGTGTCTGTATGCAGCAGATGTCTTTGATTCCAGTTTTTTCTAGTTTAAAGTTTCAAACCTTCTTTTTTGTTTTCTAATTCTACTTTCCTAGTTTTCCCTCATAAATAATTGCAAAAAATGATTGTTTTTTTTTGGTTTTGATGTTATATGTTTATAACTTTTAAAATTATAAATTTTAAAAATAGAATAATGTATAAATTACGAAAGGATAATATACATAAGGGGTACAAATTATTCATCCTTATTCTAACATAAACTATATTTGTGAACCGGTTACTGCATTATTGGGGACTGGAAAATGGCATTGGCTACCCTACAGGCCCTACGCTGTTGTTAGTCTTCAGAGTGTTTTTTGGTTAAGAGTATCAATTTTTAGTACCACAACAAGTTGTATTAGCGAAAGTCGGTCACCTGTTATTACACGCACTTCTGTTAAATAATTGCACTACCATTATTATCAATGGTGTAATTAAAATTTTATTTAAAGAAATTAAGCAAGTAAGATAAATCACTATATTAATATTTTATTGTAAGCGTTTGATAAAAGAAGACTGCTATAGTGTTAGTTTGATGAAAATAGAAATAAAAATTTTAAGATTATAAATTGTAGTAAATAAAAGAAGTAGATATTAGTATAATGAATCCTAAATAACTTTTTTTTTGTCTTTAAATAAACAAAAAAAATAAAATATTTTTTATGTATTAAATTTAATATAATTACAAATAAAAATTTTGGGGTTTAAAATATTACAATTAAGAAAGTACTAACTTGATGTGGATGGAAAGTAGCAACGACAGAAAACGAAAGAAGCTCACAAATACTTTTAATCATGCAAAAATGCAGGGATGCGAATTAAATGAAAAAGAATTATATTACATAGTGTTCAATATGATATTGTTGTTGTTGGAATTATATGAATTAGTTGATTAAATGGTTGTTAGCAAAGTTAGTTGAATAGTTAGTTAGAAAGTTAGTTAGGAAGTTAGTTATGATCAGTTGGTTAACTAAACTAGAGTTAGTTAATAGCCTTGGTTAATTTAGAGTTTTCCTTTAAGGTCATGTATATAAAAGTGATCACTTAGCAATCAAAAGGCAATTTTCATTTCCTCACAAATATCTCTCTTCCTTCTTCCTCTACGCAATGCTGTTTTCCTTTTCCTTTTCCACACTGTCTGTCTTCTTCTTCTTCTTCTTCTTCTTCTTCTTCTTTGCGGAGATGAGTACGCAGTGAAGAGGTTGATTAACAACCTCTGTTTGTGCTTCAACATGGTATTAGAGCTCAGTAATTTTGCATTAGTTCTTCTTGTTGCCTTCCATTCTCCAATTTTTTTTTCTCTTTCGATCGATCCATTAGATGCAATAGATGACAATCATCATTTTTTCTTATTAAATTTGATTGAGATGTCTTCCTAGAATCATCAATGGAGGATTCGAATTCACCATCACCATCAAGCAGTCAAAGTTACTTAGATATGTCTAGTCCGATTTATATACATCCATCGAAGTGCGGCTTGACCTTAATTCCGGTGAGATTTGATGGAGCAGTACGGATCATGGAGAAAAGGTGTTAGAATTATAGTTTTGATTGAAGAGCTTAGTGGTAGTTAACAAGTTAGTTATAGTTAGTTAGAATTAGTTGGGCCAGCACAGTTGGTTAAGAAGGCATTGAGGAGATCGGGCCGGATCATACGTATGGATAACCACTCTCAAACCAAGCCCAGTCCACACATAGATGCAAGATTACGTTAAGTTATGATTCTAATTTTATAATGTTTTACATTTTATTGCTTGTTCACGGTGATTGATTTAAGCCTTACGTGTAAAGGTTGGTCAATTTTTAAATTTAATACTAACTTTCTTTTAACGGATTACTTAATATTTTTTTAAGGTCAAGAAATATATTCCATATTTTTTACTTATTATATAAACTCACCTACAAAACTCATAGTATTTTTATCTCCATAACTCTATATTTTTAATAATCTAAATAGCTAACATATCTTACTCTTTCATAAGCTTTAATGTATAAATGTATGATAGTTTATTGTGTTCCTCCATAAATATTTATATAAATTTATATGTCAGATAAACACTACAAGAAGCGTAGTATTTTGATACTTTTTATGATGATTACTTTATCGTATTATTATTGTTAGCGAGATCAAATATATCTCAAATCTGCGATTAGGTAAATATTCAATTTTCTTTTAAGAACACAAATTTTAAAATCATATTCAATTTAATTGTAAAAGATGACTATCTTCAAGGCAATGATAATAAAATTCTCTGTATTCAACGACAAGCTAAGTAATCACAATAAATTATTTGAGTATTAATATTACAAATAAAAGATAAAAATGCGAGCAAATTTTAATGCGATGGGAATATCGTGACAAACTTTTTGCCAATAATTTTTTTTCTTTTTTTCTTTTTAAATTTACAATTGATTAAATAGTCATTTAATTATAATTTATAAAATTCAAAAACATGATTTAAAATATAAAACATAAAAAAAATAAAAAAAATAAAAAAAATAAAAAAATTAATAATTTAAATATCAATTATGAATTTTTATCCTCTCATGATATTCTTTACTCGTAAACTTTAATTCGAATAAAAAATTAACATATTCTTAAATATTATTTACTCTAATGGTTACTTCACATGTGAACCAATTAAATCCTCAATAAACTACTCAAAAAGAAATGCAGAAATTGTGTATAAAGTGCAAATTTGTGCATGAAATTAATTTAATAGAAAAACGTGAAGTTTCAAAATGATATTCTTTACTCGTAAACTTTAATCCGAATAAAAAATTAACATATTCTTAAATATTATTTAGTCTAATGGTTACTTCACATGTGAACCAATTAAATTCTCAATAAACTACTAAAAAAGAAATGCAGAAATTGTGTATAAGAAGTGCAAAATTTGTGCATGAAATGTGTAGAAAAACGTGAAGTTTCAAAGGGGTTCAAGGGTATTTTTTTTTTAATCAAGTAATCTCTCTCTTTCTCGGGCGATTACTTCATTTAATCAAGTAATCTCTCTCTCTCTCTGTCTCTCTCTTTCTCGACGATTTCTTCATGTGAGCAAGTAATCTCTCTCTTCTTCATTTAATCAAGTAATTTCTCTCTCTCTTTCTTGGTAATTTCTTCATTTAATCAAGTAATCTCTCTCACTTTTGTATCTATATTTATTCATTATGGCTTATTATTTTAACTCCTCCCTCTTCTCTCCATATTCTCTTTTTCGGTGATTTCTTCTTTTAATCAAGTAATCTCTCTTTCTCTTTCTCGGCAATTTC
>JACEIK010000420.1:285589-378727 GCA_018107945.1 Datura stramonium | reverse complement strand
ATACAAAATACAAATATGCTTACCTTCTCCTTCGCGCCTTTCTCGTTTTAAGGCTGGACATCAACAACATTCTTTCATTTACTACCAGAAGCCAAATCGGAAACTTTTCTCTTCTTCTTTAACCGTGAATCTTCAATACCATCTTTTTTCTTTTACATGAATTTGATGTTTCGAAGTTTAGCTTTTTCGATATTAATGGGTCATGGCAGTTCTTAGTCCGCATCTCGGCTTCCATGGCAGCAACAGACCATGTATTGACACCTTCTTGAGTAATGCACAAATCAAAAGATGGGTCATCTTCAAAATTGTGGGTGTGAGAGGTTATATCTCTAGTGACCCTCCTAAAAGTGCTTCCTTCCTCCATCAATTTCAAAATCAGAGGTTCTTACAAGAATCCAAAAAATGGCAAAAAGCTATAAACTCAACAATAGGAGAAGGTAAATGTTAAATAAAGATGTAGAAATACACTATAATGTTACCAGATTAGTATCAAACCGCGATTTATGGGGAAAGATCTTCTTGAGATATATGAGGATATGGAGAACTTGGGGGAAGACGTGGAGAAAACATAGGAGCACACGGGGAAGGGGTGAGAGAGTGTGATTTGATAGATACCATATAAAGCGTCTTGAACTACGATATCATTAAGTATACGGTTATTATTTTAAAATTTGCTATAAAATGTAAATAGTTATTTATAAAAAAGTATTTAGAAATGGAAAGTATAGTATCTAGGTATTCTAAGCCATGTAATTTTTTCTATTTTTGAGAGGTAAAAATTAAAGATCACCCCAAATTAAGAGCATTTATGCGAATGACCCTAATTGTTTAGAATCTCTTGTTTACTTAAAAAAAAGATCATATTTGTATGGCTTTGCATCTCAGACTGATGTTAATTATGCATTTTACCAGAATTTCCATGAGAAATACCAGTGGAGGTAGTCTGCGTTCAGATTTAATTAGGCCGCGTAACGCCTAATCTAAATGGTGTGTGTTTGCTAGGATTTGATCCTAGAAATCTGAGTACTTTGTAGAATCTGTGTGAACTCTTGCATACAACATAGCAATATAAGATTGGCAATTCCTGATGAAAATCTGCAGCTTTAAACGTGACTGGGAATCGTATTTCTGATTCTGTTCTAGAATGTCACTTTGAAGCTCTTTCACAGCTCAAGAGCTTCAACATCTCTTTGAAACAAATGTGAGATGCAGCGCAATTTCTGCCATCGAAATCTTACTAAAGTCATCATTTGTTGCTGCAAGTTACAATTCTATTAGAACACATGCCGAATGGGATACTTGAAATATAACTATACTGTCACAACTTTTTCTTAGACATGCTGCGGAGATTAGATATACTGATTGATGTTGACTATCTCCACAATGGATATTCGACACCTCGGGTGAACTTGAAGCCAAGCAATCTCCACGCATCAAGCGCTTACCGTCATTGCCAAAAGCTATAGCTGATAGCAAGGGCGCAACTTTATTTCTTAACTAATCCCACCAAGCATTGCAAGCGTCATGTTCCATCATGACTTCGATCCAGGCCCCCCAACCCCTCGTGGGTCTTGCCATAGGCAGGATGCATCCTGCTAGATCAGAACATGGCTGGCCATATGTCAGCGACTTTGGCATTGCAAAGTAGTTAGCTACGTACTGCAGATAGATTTTTACAAACTAATTAATACTGTTGTAACAATTGGATATATNATATTACTCCAGGTACTTGGAATTTTATTCATTTTTTTCTTCTATACTTTCTGAAACAAAAATGTATTCACTCAACAATTTCCTTTTTTTTTCATATCAGAGTATGGACAGGAAGGAATAGTATCGGCAAGATGTAACGTCGTAGCTTTGGTATCATGGTGATAGAGATATTTACAAGGAAGCAGCCTAGTGATGATATGTTTACCAAGACTTGAGCCTTAGATCAAGGATAGAGGACTCTTTCCTTGGTGGAATTCTTCATGTTGTGGATGCAAATTTGGTAAGGCCAGAGGATGAACATTTCAAAGCAAAGGTGCAATGAATGATTTATGTCCTGGAATCGGCTTTGAGTTTCACTCAAGTATCACCGGATTCAAGAATTTACATGGAATATATAACAAAGTATGAGTTCACCAAGATTATTCTAACATATATATACACACATATACGCATCCATACATACATATTCCCTCTGTATCACTTTGTAGCAGGGAAATTAGTTAGTACTTACAGGGGAAAAAATAAAAGAAGAAGAAACAGATTTAGAAATTAGATGAACAAATACTGATAAACAAGTTTTGAACTAGCAAGAGAGAGAAAAGAACTTTTCAGTCTCTCAGAATGCTAAGTGTGTTAATTATAAAACTAATCCAAATCATAGTAATAATGATAGAACTTGTTTGACTCTCTAATTGCCAAAAAAAAAGTGTCAGTGATAATTAATAGTCAATTAGTCATTTCCAATCTATTTTTCATTTTCAATAGCATCCCTGCTTACCTCTTTCTTATAACCTGAGCCATGACAGCTTTAACTATTGGACTATTACCAGGAATAGCAATATTTGACCTATCTATTGTTCATTTTCAATAACTTTCAAAAGCTTACCTCTTAATTTCCTACATGAGCCTTGACTAATTTTACCATTGGACTATAAGTAACAATAGCACTATTTGACCCTCCATTTAGATTTATCCTCTAAATGCCTATGTCATGTAAAATGGTTGTTCACCATTTGCTAGGAAATTAAAGAAATAACATTTGAATAGTTCTATGAGTTTGGATGTTTCTAGCAGTTTTCAAAGAAATTATCTACCTGTTCTTGAAATGGTATAGAAAAGGTTTGGCTTCTGCAAGGTCAAGAATTAATGTGGTCGGTCACAAATCAAGAACTATTATCAACATCTGAATTCAAAGATTCTCACTTTTATCTCCAGTTATTTTGTTTCTTGTGTTTAGTGTGTATGCAACTCCATATTTCAGCTCTTTCAAGCGTTAATGTTACTACTTTTACATGGCAGCGAGCGTGAAAAGTCGGATTAATAGGTGGATGACAACCTCAGAAAGAAACTCAAAGTTGACTAATCCTTAGGAGGACTTTCTAAGTTCTAGAGAATGCAAAACCACAAGCAGACTGTCTTTTCCGCGACTGTTCCGAAGAAAATACAATTCCTTTCTATAGATATGTTTGAGGTTCCTGAAAGTATTCTTGATTCTTGACTTCTTGTATATATTACTCCCACGGAGCATGAAAACCAGACACTTCAAAACACACATTTGTGAAGAGTTTCTTCCATAAGTGTCATGGAGAAAGGTTGTATTCATCTTGCTGTTATACTTTTGCTGCTTCAGCAAATGAATACTTGTTTTTCTATTGTTAACATCACTACTGATCAAACAGCACTTCTTGCCTTGCAGTCTCAAATATCTTTATATGATTCTCACAATGTCTTGGCAAGAAACTGGTCTACTTTCACCCCGGTCTGTAGTTGGATTGGAGTTACTTGTGGCCCTCGCCACCAAAGAGTCACTTCCTTAAATCTTTCTAGTATGAACCTTAAAGGAATGGTTCCACCACAGCTTGGAAATCTCTCGTTTCTCATTTCCCTCGGTATCAGAAACAATAACTTCCATGGGAGTTTGCCAGAGGAGTTAGCTCGTTTGAGGAGATTGAAAATGATCAATGCCATGAACAACAACTTTACTGGTGCAATCCCATCATTTTTCGGCCTGTTACCAAACCTTCATTCCTTGTACCTTTCGTTTAACCAATTTTCTGGTAATATCCCTCCTTCTCTTTTTAATATAACAAAGCTAAAGAACTTAGGACTTCGAGGGAATATTCTTGGTGGAGAAATTCCTCAAGAAATCAGTAGCCTATGTTGCCTGAATTTCATAGACCTGCAAGATAATAAGTTTACAGGCTCTATACCACCAACTATGTTTAACCAGTCTTCGCTTAAACAGATTGGCCTGACAAATAACATTCTTTATGGGAAACTACCGGGAAATATCTGTGACAATCTTCCAAATTTAGAGGTACTTGCGCTTTCAAGAAACCAGCTTGATGGCTTGATTCCTCCAAATTTGCAAAACTGCTCAAAACTTAAAATATTATCATTGTCTCAAAATGATTTCACTGGAACAATACCAGCAGAGATCGGGAACTTAACTATGCTGACAAATCTGCTACTTGGGCTTACCTACTTGACAGGTATTGTTATGTTATGTTTCATCTAGCAATATTTGTAAGTGCTTTAGAGCATATACTTTTCCTCCAAGCATCTGAAATTGGATTCAGCAATTTAGTCACTTGTGTGTTATTTCATAATTTGGCAGGTGAAATACCAAGGGAGCTTGGATATCTTCAAAGACTCCAACTATTTGGATTAGATCAAAACAGGCTGAGTGGTTCAATTCCAGAAAGCATTTTCAACATTTCAACCCTCCAAATATTGACAATTGTGGATTGTCAGCTATCAGGGAGTCTACCGTCAAATGTAGGCCAAGGGACACCAGATCTCAGGGAAATTTATTTGGGAATGAATAATCTCAGTGGAGTCTTCCCTGCTTCTATTTTGAATGCTTCAAGACTCACTGTGCTAGACCTTTCTAACAACATTCTCTCAGGTTCCATTCCTGATTCCCTTGGTGATTTAGAATTCCTTGAAGTTCTACAGATAGGCCTTAACAAGCTGATGTATAAGAAACCCTCTTCACAATTAACTTTCCTGACTTCACTGACAAGATGTCGAAATCTAAGAGAACTGGTCATTGCACGAAATCCTTTGAATGGAATTCTTCCAGATTCTATTGGTAATTTCTCCAGCTCTCTCAAAATCTTTTCTGCACCCGGGTGCAAACTCAGAGGCATTATCCCAGAAGAAATAGGAAACCTAACAGATGTTTTAAGGATATCACTCTTTGGAAATGACTTGACAGGGTTCATCCCGAAAACTGTTAGAGGTTTGCAGAAGCTTCAAGAGTTTTCTATACAAAGTAACATGATAAGTGGGACTATTCCAGATGAAATTTGCTATTTAGAAAATATCGGAAACCTGATTATTGGTCAAAATAAAATATCAGGTCCCTTGCCATCTTGTTTGGGGAATGTTACTACTTTGAGAAATCTATATCTAGCTTCAAACAAATTGAACTCCAGCTTACCTGAGAGCCTTTGGAGCCTTCAAGATCTATTGGTACTTGATGCAGCATCAAATTCATTTTCTGGTGTTCTATCTCCCCAAATTGGAAACTTGAAGGCTGTCATAAACATTGATTTGTCGTACAACGACTTTACAGGCATGATCCCTAGCACTATGGGAGGTCTACAAAAGTTAGTTAATTTATCTCTGTCACACAACAGAATAGATGGCCCCATTCCAGAGTCTTTTGGGAAAATGTTAAGCTTGGAAATCTTGGATTTGAGTTATAACAATCTGACTGGCGAAATGCCGAAGTCCTTAGAAGCTCTTGTGTACCTCAACTACCTCAATGTTTCCTTCAATAAACTCAGCGGAGAAATTCCAACTGGTGGTCCTTTTGCAAACTTCACCAATAAGTCATTTGTATCTAATAATGCATTATGTGGTGCATCAAGGCTCCAAGTGCCGCCTTGCCAAGGAAAATCTTCTCGGAGGACGAGGAGAAAAAGAGTGCTTCACTTGTTTCTGTATAGTCTTTTGGGAATAGCATCAGTAATTGTTGCATCAGCTGTTGGATTTCTGATTTTAAGAAGAAGAAAAAGAAATGAACCGTCAGGATCAACTGAGGTATCATCCGTGAGGGCCCATGAAAGAGTTTCATATTATGAGCTTCAACAAGCAACAAACGGATTCAGCGAGGACAATTTGCTTGGTGCTGGGAGTTTTAGCAGGGTCTACAAAGGGGTAAAGGATGGGACGATATTTGCAGTCAACAAGCAACAAACGGATTCAGCGAGGACAATTTGCTTGGTGCTGGGAGTTTTAGCAGGGTCTACAAAGGGGTAAAGGATGGGACGATATTTGCAGCAAAGGTATTCAAACCGGAACTTGAAGGTGCATTCAAGAGCTTTGACACAGAATGTGAGATCTTACGCAACCTTCGCCATCGGAACCTGACAAAAGTCATAACTTCTTGTTCCAGCCCTAAATTCAAGGCCTTAATATTGGAGTACATGCCAAATGGCACCCTCGACAAATGGTTACACTCTCATGACTTTTTTCTGGACATGTTGCAGAGGTTGGACATAATGATCGATGTAGCATCTGCTTTAGACTATCTCCATAACAGTTATCTGAGCCAGTGGTGCATTGTGATTTGAAGCCTAGTAAATATTTTGCTAGATCAGAACATGGTTGGCCATTTAAGTGATTTTGGGATTGCGAAATTTTTAGGTACAGAGGATAATTTTAGACAAACTAAGACTATTGGGACCATTGGATACATTGCTCCAGGTACTTAAAGTTCTTCTTGCTCTCTTTTATCATTCTTGCATCATGCATGATTCATCTGTCGAACTAGCTGATGATTTCTCACTTGTCATTGCAGAGTATGGACAAGATGGACTTGTATCAACAAGTTGTGACGTGTACAGCTTTGGTATTGTGATGATGGAAGCATTCACAAGGAGGGAGTGGCCTGGTGATGAAATGTTTACTGGAGATTTGAGCCTAAAACATTGGATAAACAACTCGCTTCCAACTGGAGTTTCAGAAATAGTTGATGCAGATTTACAGGGCCAAGGGAAGAACTCCTAAATGCAAAGATGCAAAGATGCTTGGTTTCCAGCATGGAATTGGCTTTAAGCTGCACTTCAGTGTCACCATAGATGCAAGAATCAACATGGAAAGAAGCCGTCTTGGCACTCAAGAACATAAGACTTCAATTGGTCACAAGCTCAACATTGAAGTAAGGATTTGAAGCCAGAAAGTTCATTCAGGAAAATTTGGAGAAGGCTGGTCAAAAATAATGGTAGAATAAAGATAATGGGAAGCAACCCTTTGTTGATGTCTATTTTGTTTATTTATTAACTAGTCACCTTTTATACTTATATCGTGGGAAAAATTGCTTTCCTAAACTTTGTTTTTCCCCATTGAACAAGTTGATTAGCTCTGAAAGCAGGACTAAAGAAAGTTATAGCGAACAAAGCATGCAGAATGCAGATAAGAAATTGGATATCTAGCTCCAGTAATTAGCAGAAAATTTCACAGGGGGTTAGTCATAATTTTCATTTCAAAATGAACTTGACTGTAATGGTGGAGCCAAGTTGAAAGGTTCATTAGATGCAAATAGCTCACACATATTGCTGACTTTTCAAAATACAAAGTTGTCATCCATCTCCAACCACTTTCTTCTTAGCACATTTAATACCCTGCATTTTCTTCCAAGGTGACAGGCTAAACTGACCCTAAAACTTGTTAGGTCAATTGCTCAAATCATAGTAAAGATTATATACTTTTTGTTTTCCGATTTATCGCCATTCAAGGCTTTACAATTTCGTGTGACTTTTTGTTATTTCGATCCCAACATATAACTTGGTAAGACACCTCATGTGTGAATTGACTTTTAGCTTTTAGAGAAATTGATGGAAAAATGTCAAGTTGCTTGTTTACAATTTAATGTCATATCCATACAAGTGAATACTTCATAGGTGTCCAATACAATGTGCTTACTTGCACGCCTGCAAAGGTAGTTATCAATTACTGAAGCCAATTAAGGCCTTATTCAGTTAGCTGACATGTCGTGAATATTTTCTCCATGGTTGTTAGCTTAGGATTGTCATCTGTCTACTTTGCGCGAAGATATCATGAATTGATAATCCACACAAAATGCTTGTGATCTTCTTTAGAAAAATCTGTTTCCCCTTTTCAAATCGTAGGATAGGAATATTCCTAGACTATCATTCTGTTTCTTTTCACTTTCCACCACTACTATGGACTGTAAATTGCATATTCCTTACTAGTTTTGGTTCTTATCTTAAAGTTCATATGGTTCCAAAGGATATATATGTTACAGTACCTTACAATTTCCTTCATTTACATACAGTTCATGTCTCATGAAAACGACCTGTGTTTTCTCGCAAAAAACACCTGTCTCATGAAAATTACCTCTATATTTTTCTCCCTAACAAACCACGAACAGTCTCAGGTAAATTACTTGAATTATGTTAAAGCATGCACTCAATAAGGTTATTTTTGTTTGTGTATCAATTGTAAATAATAATACATATTAGGTATCATAACTTGTGTTTATTGTCGTCTAATGTCATACCACACGCAAAAAATGATACAGAATAACAGATTCCATCTTTAGATCTCTGATCAGGGCTTAATGGTCCTGAACCCATGCTGGAATGTTATGAATTTTACAGCCTCATCAGTGTTAATATTAGGAACAGTCATAGCTAGTGAAATATGGTCATGAAGATAAATGAGATATTATTTTGACTGGTTGTGCGGCGTGCGGGTTCAGCGCCTCTATCTTTGTAGCTGAAGAAAGCCAATTCTACTTATTGACTAAACGCGTTTGAAAACGCCAACCTGGAAAGCCTGTTCTTTCTGGTTAGTTGTGGTATTGCATTTATTTGTAAACTAACAATGTAAAAATGTCTTTATACTATCCATGTATGATGAACCAAGTCTATATTCCAAATTAACAAACAAAAAGTTGCCCCTATTTTTGAGAGATGATGTAACCAAAATAAGGACTTAACTTGTAGGCCAACAATGGGAATGTTTTTAACACTATCAATGTAATTCAACTTTCTACAGTAGTTACTTACTGTACTTTGCTGTTTATGTACTATTTTAGACTTGCTACAAAGAGTTATCTATTAATGTAAGTCACTTAACCTATACTATGACAATGCACAAAACTTAAACTCAGTAAAAAGTAGTTAATGGATATATTCAGCTGACGGATGGTGTTGTTGATTCATAAGAAACTTGACAGGCAAGACCATTTCCAGTTACGTGGAATTACTACGTCCAGAATCCCTTCCTTTAACTAGGATTTGAAAGAGTCATTCAATAATGACTTTCTCATGATCAAGCATAAAAATAATTATTTAATCTTTTAATAAGAAAAGAGTAGGATAATACCTTTATTAAAACGTATAAAAATAAAAAAGAACAGAACACAATAGACTAATGTCTCTCCCCCTATAAAAGGGGTCTAACCTCTCCAAGTAACTGCGTCAGATCTTCATCAAGCAATTTCGTCACTTTCTCTCACTGAAAGCTTACTATTTACTTTTATCTACATTGTTGTACTTGGCTTAATCCTGGAGATTTGAGAAGAGATCCTTTTCCAAAGTGTCATGGAGAAAGGCTGTATTCCGCATTTCTTGCTGCTTTGTAATTCTGTTGCTTCAGCAAATGAGTACTTGTTTGTCAATAGCTAATATCACTACTGATCAAACAGCACTTCTCTCTTTACAGTCTCAAGTATCTTTATATGATTCTCACAATGTCTTGGCAAGAAACTGGTCTACTTTCACCCCGGTCTGTAGTTGATTGAGTTACTTGTGGCCCTCGTCACCAAAGAGTCACTGCCTTAAATCTTTCTAGTATGAACCTTAAAGGAATGGTTCCACCACAGCTTGGAAATCTCTCGCTTCTCATTTCCCTCAATATCAGCAACAACAACTTCCATGGGAGTTTGCCTGAGGAGTTGACTCGTTTGAGGAGACTGGAAATAATCAATGCCATGAACAACAACTTTACTGGTGCAATCCTACTACTGCCTGTTACCAAACCTTCATTCCTTGTACCTTTCGTTTAACCAATTTTCTGGTAATATCCCTCCTTCTCTTTTTAATATAACAAAGCTAAAGAACTTAAGACTTCGAGGGAATATTCTTGCGGAGCAAATTCCTCAAAGAAATCAGTAGCCTTGTTGCCTGAATTTCATAGACCTGCAAGATAATAAGTTTACAGGCTCTATACCACCAACTATGTTTAACCAGTCATCGCTTAAAACAGATTGGCCTGACAAATAACATTCTTTATGGAAACTACCGAAAATATCTGTGACAATCTTCCAAATTTAGAGGTACTTTCGCCTTCAAGAAACTCAGTTTGATGGCTTGATTCCTCCAAATATGCAAAATTGCTCAAAACTTAAAATACTATCATTGTCTGCAAATTATTTCACTGGAACAATACCAGCAGAGATCGAAACTTAACTATGCTGACAACTCTTCAACTTGGGCTTACAAACTTGAAAGGTATTGCTATGTTATGCTTCATCTAGCAATATTTACAAGTTCTTAAAGCATATACATATGAAATTGGATTCAACAATTTAGTCACTTGTGTGTTATTTCCTAATTTGGCAGGTGAAATACCAAGGGAGCTTGGATATCTTCAAAGACTCCAACTATTTGGATTGTATCAAAACAGGCTGAGTGGTTCAATTCCAGCAAGCCTCTTCTTCAACATTTCAACCTCCAAATCTTGGACAATTGTGGATTGTCAGCCATCGGGAAGTTCATCAAGCCGTGGCCAAGGGACACCAAATCTCAAGGAAATTTATTTGGGAATGCAATAATCTCAGTGGAGTCTCTCCTGCTTCTATTTTGAATGCTTCAAGACTCACTGTTCTTGACCTTTCTAACAACACCTTCTCAGGTTCCATTCCTGATTCCCTTGGTAATTTAGAATTCCTTGAACTTCTACAGATAGGCCTTAACAATTTGATCTATAAGAATCCCTCTTCACAATTAACTTTCCTGACTTCACTGACAAGATGTCGGAAATCTAAGAGAACTGGTCATTGCACGAAATCCCTTTGAATGGAATTCCTTCCAGCTTCTATTGGTAATTTCTCCAGCTCTCTCAAGATATTTTCTGCACCCGGGTGCAAACTCAGAGGCATTATCCCAGAAGAAATAGGAAATCTAAACAAATGTGTTATCGATATTTACTATTTCGCAATGACTTGACAGGGTTCATTCCAAAAACTATTGGAGGTTTGCAGAAGCTTCAAAGATTTCTTATACAAAGTAACATGATAAGCGGGACCATACCAGATGAAATTTGTTATTTACAAATATAGGAGACCTGAGCTTAAGGCAAAATAAAAATTTCTCAGGTCCGCTGACATCGTGCTTGGGAAACTTACTAGTTTGAGGAATCTTTACCTATCTTCCAACAGATTGAACTCCACTTTACCTGAGAGCCTGTGGAACCTTCAAGATCTATTGACACTTCTTGCTGCATCAAATTCATTTTCTGGTGTTCTATCCCAAATTGAAATCTGAAGGCTGTCAATTACATTGATTTATCGTACAATGACTTTTCAGGCGTTGGATCCCTAGCAGAGACTGAAGTCTAGAAATTGATTGAACTTCCTTTATCACACAACAGATTAGATGGTCCCATTCCAGAGTCTTTTGGGAAGTTGATAAGCTTGGAATTCTTGGATTTGAGCTATAACAACCTAACTGGAGAGATACCAAAGTCCTTAGAAGCTCTGGTGTACCTCAAATACCTTACTGTCTCCTTCAATAAACTCAGCGGAGAAATCCAACCGGTGGTCCTTTTGCAAACTTCACCAATCAGTCGCTTGTGCTCCACAACGCATTATGTGGTATCAAGGCTCCATGCTGCCTCGTTAAGGCAAATCTCCTCAGAGGACGAGGAGAAAAGAGTGCTTACCGGTTTGTGGACAGTCTTTTGGGAATAACACTGTAATTGTTGCATCAGCTGTTGTATTTGATTTTAAGAAGAAGAAAAGAAATGAACCGTCAGGATCAACTGAGGTATCATCCATAGCCCATGAAAGAGTTTCATATTATGAACTTCAACAAGCAAACAAACGGATTCAGCGAGGACAATTTGTTGGTGCTGAGTTTTAGCAGGGTCTACAAAGGGGTAAAGGATGGGACGATATTTGCAGCAAAGGTATTCAAACCGGAACTTGAAGGTGCATTCAAGAGCTTTGACACAGAATGTGAGATTTTACGCAACCTTCGCCATCGGAACCTGACAAAAGTCATAACTTCTTGTTCCAGCCCTAAACTATGCCTTAATATTGGAGTACATGCCAAATGGAACCTCGACAAATGGTTACACCCCCATGACTTTTCTGGACATGTTGCAGAGGTTGGACATAATGATCGATGTAGCATCTGCTTTAGATTATCTCCATAACGGTTATTCGGAGCCAGTGGTGCATTGTGATTTGAAGCCTAGCAACATTTTGCTAGATCAGAACATGGTTGGCCATTTAAGTGATTTTGGGATTGCAAATTTTAGGTACAGAGGATAATTTTAGACAAATCCAAGACTATTGGGACCATTGACATTGCTCCAGGTACTTAAAGTTCTTCTTGCCTTTATCATTCTTGCATCATGCATGATTCATCTGTCGAACTAGCTGATGATTTCTCACTTGTCATTGCAGAGTATGGACAAGATGACTTCATCAACAAGTCAGACGGTACAGCTTTGGTATTGTGATGATGGAAGCATTCACAAGGAAGAGCCTAGTGATGAAATGTTTACTGGAGATTTGAGCCTAAAACATTGATAAACAACTGGGCTCTGAATTGAGTTGTACAAATAGCTGACGTAGATTTGATAAGGCCAAAGGGAGAACCCCTAAATACAAAGATTCAATGCTTTGTTTCTGTCATGGAACTAGCTTTAAGCTGCACTTCAGTGTCACCAGAGGCAAGAATCAGCATGAAAGAAGCTCTCTTGGCACTCAAGAACATAAGACTTCAATTGGTCACAAGCTCAACATTGAAGTAAGGATTTGAAGCCAGAAAATTTATTCAGGAAAATTTGGAGAAGGCTAGGCAAAATAAGGGTACAATAAAGATAATAGGAAGCAACCCTTCGTTGATGTCAAATAGGCCTATTTTATACTTCCATCATGGGCAAATTGTTTTCCTCTAAACTATTTTTGCCTCTATTTAATGTTGATAGTCTGAAAGCAGGAGTAAAGAAAGTTATGGTGAATGAAGCATGCAGAATGCAGATTGCAAAATGGAAATCTAACTCCAGCAATTAGAAGAATATTTCACAGGGGCTTAGTCCTAATTTTCATTTATAAATAAACAACAGTTTGGTAAAAGCTATTCTTGTCATCATCTACCATCATGTCATCTTCAAGTTAATAAGTGGAATTTCCTGTCAAACCTTGTGTACTATTGATCCTTTCTTGTCACTGTTGTTATTAGACTGTGCCCTTGAATGTCTAAAAGCATCCAGCATCTGAAACTTACTTTAAGGGACACCAAATTATTCTTTCCTACCTAATGCATACCCATTGGCTGTTCTTGCAGATATTTTCTTCACTTGACTTTTTCTCTTCCACCATATCTTGTTTTAGCTTTAACAATGACAATAACAATAACGCGATAACTTTCCAAAACATACATTAGGGGAAAAGAAAAGAAATTACATAAAGCGCTTATACTTAAAGACAGGCATAATTTAACTTGAAAAAACAACTCTGTACAAGAAGAACAGATATCCTTCTAGCTAGTCAACCATGATTGTCCTAATCCATGGCATTAGGACCAAAGCATCTTCTCCTGAGAGGATTCCAGACCCACTGAACAAGAAACTTTCTCTCTTTCACTCCATGTAGATTGAAACCATTCCCCCAAGAATCCTTATAAACTTGCCCAACATATCCACCACCAGCACCAGTCCCATAAACACCTGGGCACAAATCAGCAATCTCAGTAGGTGAAATAGGATTATCCCCAGCATACCAAGCATTCACAAGAGGGTTACTTGAGACCTCAGCAAGCTCATGAGCTATCACACTGATCATTCCATCAACCCCCGGATCGCCATTTGGAGCCCCCATTAAGCTGTTTCCTCCATTTATTGTGTTTGGGGGTGGCTTCCCTGAATTCTTAGGCCAAGCAAAAGGATAAGCACAGAAACCAGGGCACTGCTTCCCACTATAACCAACCCAAGCATAAGGGACTGTCACTCCAAGAATTGATGGGAATGTGAAGTAATGGAAACCACATACAGCCCTACAGAAATCTTGGAACTTGAACATCATAAGATGTTAACACCTGGCAAACTCCAGTCCTATAATTCAAAGGTAGAGATTCAGGTTGTGATCTCATGACTGCATTCTTGATCACATACTGCATGGATAATCTGCTAAGGTATTTCCCTTGTGAGTACTTGAAGTCAAAGAATTCACCAGAAAGTGAAATGGTTGAGATGTTTTGGCCAGTTTGATCTGTGTAAAGCCGAACGGTTCGCCACCAATCAGCAACAGAAGGATGAGGTGCATAAGAAGAAGATGAAAAGGAGTTGAGAAAGTCTCTAATTGTGGCTTGATGAGAAGGGTCTAAATAATCATACCATATTACATAAAGTTTGATAGGAGAAGAAAGAACAGGGCCCATATGGTATTCAAGATTAACAAGATCAGAAGAGCCTCTATAGTTCTTGTTTTCATTGTATGGTATCCATGAAAAAGCAAGAAGTGAGAAGCAAGATGAAGATAGCAGCAATAAGAAATGGAGATAATGAAAAAAATGAAGCTTATTGTCCATTTTCTCTGGTTTCTTTGTCAGTATAGAGATAAAGGGTCTCTTTTAAAAGGAGATTTATATAGAGAGAATTAGAAGATAGGTTGGATTCTTCAAATTACCTTTATATTCTTTCTTTGGAAGGAGACAATGAAAAAATAGAAAAGCATGTTAACATAGTAATTCATTTGCTGCATCATTGATAGCTTTATTTTAATAATGATCATGCATGTTACTATCTTTTTTTCTTTATTCCATCTATAATGACTAAAGAAATAGTAGTTGGTCATTGTGTGTTTTAATTTAACCAACCTTCTAATGTATTTTGTGCCATCATTTATACCAGTTCTGGTAAAACATTGGGATCTGAGAGAGAACATTTGTTTACAATTTACTCAAAAGTGGTCTAGCTAGCACAGACTCCCTTCACTCAACCCTCATGTATACTTGTGCCCTAGTAGTTTTTCAGTATAATCGTCTGTACTAAATTAATGTTCACTAATTCATATTAGTGTCATATAAAGTTTGTAAAAAGGGAAAGCGCTTCCTACAAATGATTTCTCCATTTCCAAGCTCGAATTCTAGACATCTTAGCACCACTTGTAGTTCTTTTTTATCTATTCTAGTTCTCTTGAATTTTTCTCTCTCTCTCTCAACTCAACTCAACTCAACCCGTCGAGTCATTATTAGATGGTCACTCAATTAAGATATAGTATTATCTCATAAAGTCATTTTTACTTTTTATTTCAACTTTCTTTAATAAAAAAAGATACTTTCTTTTGATGAGATAATAACTAATTAGTTAATTAGCCTCGTATATATGATAAATCCAACTTTAACCTTTCATTTTCAATCAATAAAGATTACTCCATATTTTCTAAAGAACACAAATTGATGGACTAATAATTAATCAGAAGGTTTCTCCAGTAGTAAAGCCATAATTGGTGGAGTCAAAATCAATAAGCTAAGTGTAAAACCAAATGATGGACAGATTGGGTGTTAAAGCAAGCATGTGATACCCTTTCTTTCTTTCTCATTTTGCCTTATTATGTAGATGGTCATTATTTCTTTGTCAACATTTTTGACAATTTGTTCCCCCACACCCTCAGTGACATGCATTAATTGCTGACATATTTCTACTTTCAACTGAGGCAATTGTCAATTGGTATAAAAGATTAAATTACCATTTTCACCTAATTTTGACCCATCTATCAGTAATCCTAAAAAGTGGAACTTTTCACTTTGGACAACAATCATAACAACTTTCTCTTGTTTATTGTATACATAGACTTTACTTCTCTCTCCATTTTTACTTTTCTAATATTCAGATTTCGCACATCTCTTAACAAGTAATATATAAAATAATAATGCTTATATTATTTTTTAAATATATTTTTTATTTATTCACTATACTAAAAATAGATATTCACCGTTACTTGTCCAATTTAATAAATTAAAAATAACTTATCACGTAATTCTTAATTTATTCTTATTATTAATGGTAAGTCATTTTCCAATGCATTTTGAAAGCATTGGGCTCTATTATATTCAAAGTGATATAAGAAAAATTGTCATTCTATTTGTTGCTCCGTAAGGGTTGTGCTAAGTCAATACCGGATGATAAAAATGATCGGAGGGAGTAATAAATTCAATGTTCTTGAAAATGAACTATAATTAGTAATAGATATACTACATAAATAGACCTTAAACCTGGTCCAACTACCAATTAAGCACTCAAACTTTGAGGGTGCACATCCAGCACCTCAACTCTGGTCCTCAACCGACAACCAAGCACTCCAACTAGTCCTCACTATGTCTTGTAAGCACATGATGCCGACGTGGCACGTGACACAAACAATCAGCTGCCTACGATCATCTCAGATCGAGCCGCTCAATTTGGCTTGGCTAAAGGAAACCGTGCTTGAGGCATGCTCCAGATTGATCTATCTTGTGTTGGAGTGTTCAATTGACAGTGAAACCAAGTTGAGGTGCCTAGAGATATGCATTCTCAAAGTTTGAGCGCTTAATTGTCAGCTTGAGCAGCCAAATTCTAAGCTGCCTATTTACGTATTACGCCTACTAAAAATAATTAAAAACTAAATAATAAATTATATCTTAATTTTTTAAATTATATCATATATTTTTAATATAATGAACCGATAAAAATGAACTAGCGGAGTAACTTTTTGATGACTTTATGCTTTTTATTTGTGACGCATGAAAGTTTCCACTCGAGAAGTACTACTTTTTGTGATGACTTTAAACACCTAAAGTCTCATCTTGCACCAGTGAAAAGATTATTTAAGGAATGCCTCGGTATATTAACCAAAAATAATAATAATATTGTCTCCGTTTTTAAAATAAGTGGCATTTTCAAATTTCATGCACATTTAAACTATTTAATTTTAGAAAATTAAAGCTTTTTTACCGATTCTACCCCTAATTAAAAGTTTTCTCTTTATAAGCCGACATTTAGTATTGAAGTATTAGGTGCCTTAATTCAACTGACCAATTAATGAACATTGGTGCATTAATGTATTCTTTGGGGTTCCCTACTCATTTAGTTGCATCACAATTCAACCTTTGGATACCAGATGAAAATCACAAATTCAAAACTAAAATTTTCAATTGTAATATGAATGAAAATTTTTATTGGAGCCAACTTTTAAGATATTTCCTATCAAGATTATCTTATAAAAAACGTTGATTTTATTCATTTGAAAATAAAACTAATTATATATTGTTGAAATAAATATGGCTACAATATAAAAATCACCAAAGATCTTCATTTCAAATTGATCTTAATATTTCTTTGAATCGAAAGTGAGTATGTTGGTGAAGAACTACTTGATCTTAATATGAATATATACATAATTTCTGACCTTAATGTTATTTCCATTGAAGAAGATGATGCACAATTGAGTATAGAATTAACATCTCTTATATTTACTATAATTAAATGTCTTGGAAAAAAAAACTAGTTGATGGTTCTTGGTTATATAAACAAGGGTAATTTTGAAAGAATAAATACCTTCTGAAATCTTAAAGCACCATACCATTTGAAACAAAAAAAAAGTCAAAAAACACCACTTATTCTAAAACAAAGGGTGAAGATAGGATGGTTAGGGGTCCTTTTGAGTTTGAGTTTTATGAATGAAAAAATCCCCGTTGGAAACGCCGACACCATAGGCTCAACGCGTAATCTATAAATTAATCGAATTTCAGCCACGAATACTGGGCCATTTAGTGAATGAGAAATCCAAAATATATATATATATATATATATATATACAAATTAAAAGGGAGTATTTGTATTGATCATAGACATTGATTTAGAGCTAGGTTCATTAACCGACCTTATATTCCAAAAGCCATTGAGTATAATTTCACATACATGAACTCACTTTTATGCATGTACACACAGCATATAATGATAAATATAGAGTTATGTTGGGGGAGTTTTGGTGTAATTGGTAAAATTATTGTAATGTGATCAAGGTTATTGCCCAAGCCGTGAAAATAACCTTTCTAAAGAATTTTTATAATATCAATGCATAAAATTTAGAAAGAGCAAATTTACTCCCTCTATTTTCATTTACAACTAATTTTATCCATCATAATAATTTAAAAACCATATGGCCAGACATTTGGATGAGGTAAACCACACATAGGGTGCCATTAGCACAAATTTTATTCTTTTCATTTCAATTTTTTTCTTCTTTTACTTTTTCCTTTTCTCGTCTTACTTTCTTTTTCTTTTTATAAATTTCAGTTTAGTTTTTTTGTTTTTTTTTTAAATTTAAAATTTGAAAAGAATTGATTTTGGGAGAAAGTAAAGTACACTCATTTTTCTAGGAACAAAAAATTTGGGTTTTGTAGAAAGGAAAAAATAAAAGTAAGAAAAAAAGAAAATAAAAATATTGAAATATTAAAGATTGTAAATTTTGAGGAATTTTAAGTTAGATTAGGGATTAATATATAAAATCTTATTAATGAAAAAGAAAAGCTTTGAATATAAAAATTCAAAAGAAGAAAATAAAATTATTTAAAATATATTGAACTTTTTAGATAAAAATGTCAGTCCATGTGTGATTTTAAAAAGTCACAGTGAACAATCGTTAAAAATAGATATATATTTATTGCTTTATAACCGTAGAGGTATATTTAGTCAAACGGTATTACGAAGGATAAAATAAGCTAATAAATAAAAATAGAGAAATAAATTTAACCCTTTTCCTTAAAATTTAAACTCATAAAATATATTTAGAAATGTACTTAGACTAAAAAAAAAAGTAAATTATATTATTAATAATTAATGATAGAAGAGATAAGAAACAATACCCTAAAGAAGTTCCAACAACATAATAATTGAATTATGATTCGGAAATTGTCAAAGAATCCTAAAATTATAAGAATTCCGACCAAAAATAAATAAATAGAGGCAATTAACGTCATGAATAAATTAAAATAAGAACAATAAAATAGAGAAAATCATAAAATTAAAAAACAAAAATAATAAAAATATTCCATAATTTATATGTCATGTCAGAAAAAAAACTGATACTACTTTAATTCAATAATACAAATCCATATAGCAAACTTTTTGGACTAAAATATACTTAACAATTCTATCAAATCAAAGAATTCGATAGTAAATTTAAATTTCGTTATAATAATAGTATTTGTCTCAAAATTTTATAACTGTTAAATTAAGTGATAATTAAATATTTAAAAAAACAAAAAAAACATGTAATTTAATTAAAATACAAAAATAAACACATAATTAAAAATTAATTTAATATTTTTAATTTGTATACCTAAAAGAAAGAGGAAATATAATATTTGTTAATCAATTTAATCAAAAAAATAAAGGCAAACACCGGTAGCTTTTCTTCGTGAAATTAGTTTAAATATGTATTTTAAACTTTCAAAAACAACAGAATTATAATCACATACAATTTTAAAATTCAAAATTAAATTATTAATATTTTAATATTTTATTTTATTCCTAAATATAATTTTTTATAAAAATATTATTACACATGCATATAGTTAACTTTGGCTAAAATATACAAACATTTCTGTCAAAATCAAAGAATCTTAGGTAGTATAGTAAGGATGGTCAATTAGGAGATATTTTTTTAATATTAATCTAAGGAATCAATGTATTCTTTATTAAGAAAACACATCCAAAATGGCCGCCATGTTTTTAACTATAATAACTACTCAATTCAAACATCAAAGTTTCAAAGTTCACATGCAAAATTTTGATTTTTATTTAAAAAAAATTGAGAGAGGGAAAGGGATTATAACGTGGTAATTAAATCCTCATCAAAAAAATAAATTATATAGTTAATTAACTGGATACTAAAATTTTATAAGTAATTGATAAAAGATTCTGTGATAGAACTAATTTATTGATTGTTATAATCGCATGATATGAAGGTGAATCGCAATAAAAAACATTGAGAATGTATATATATGCCGGCAACTTCAAACATTTATATTGAAAATTTGTATGCTGAAGTTCGACATCTAAATTTTTCTTGTCTATAATCCTACGAATTCAAACTTCATACACAATTTTTTGTAATATTTCACTCACGAATGCCTAAAGTTGTCTCAAAAGGATATTTTGTAAAGTTATAGATATGGCAGCTATGACTTTAGTGTGTCTTCAGAAGAAAGGAAAATATTTTCCATGAAAATATTTTCTAGAGAACAGTGGTTTCTTACTTTCTTGTATTCGACGATATGCAAAGTAAAAAAATATTATTTTTAAAATAAATTTGTATATCAAAGATAAAACTACTAGGATGAAGGTAGGGGTTAGGATTGAGTGAAGAGGGGGAGTGCAGAGGGTTTAGGTGGGGGCGAGGGTGGAAGGGGGTGGGTTAAGGGTGAGGCCGGGTGTTGGGGCGCGGAGTGAGGGGTGGCAGGGTTGAGGATGGCCTGTGGATGGTATTTATCGCTCAACCACTGGGCTTGGGCTACCAAATTGAACAACTAGGAATATTGGTAATGGGGTGGTGCGGATGCGGAGTGGGACGGGTTTGAATCATATGTGGGGCAGGGGTGAGGTGGATTTATATAGTTGCAGGACGGGCGGGCGGAACAAAGTTTAATAATTTTTTTAAAAATTTATATGAGACGAGACGATTCGTCATAAAATTCCTAAATTTAAATTAAATCATTTCTTTTGAAACAAAAAGAAAAATTCTCATTTCCTGTTGTTAAATATTTGGTTGGCATATCTTTTTTTTTCCTTAAAAATTTACTTTTTCATTATTTTTTTTATATACCGTAAGCTATTTTAAAATTTACTAAGATATTACAATATTAAAATAGTATTACAGTCATTTGCATGCTCTAACAGAGAAGGATAAGCGTAGCATTGACAAATTAAAAAAATTACAAATGATAATAAATAATTTTTATAAAAGTTAGGCAATAGCTTTTTTTTAAATAAACAAATAGTAAATCATGCAGGGCGGGTTCATGCGGGATGGAGCTGGTGCGAATTGAAAATAACAAATTATGCTATGCGGAGCAGGGTGGGACGGGTTAAAATATTTGCGATTAATGTGGTTTGCCCAAGAACCACATCGCCCGCCCCCGTTTGGCATCCCAGGAAATTGTCCATCGGTCAAATTTCTTCGACAAGGAAATCTGGGGTCTTAGAATTGGGCTATGAGAACTATTTCTTTGTTGTTGTGGAAATAAAGCGTGGATGACCACGTTGGCTAACGAGATGCCACATTTCACCTAGCACTGTAGCAAACTCTTTCTCACCCAGTTAGTTATATATATTCTCTTTCACTTGTATATTAATGATAAGAAAAGTAAAGCTAATTAATAAGATTGTGAAAAGTTCTCCCTCTGTCCTTGATTACTTCTTTTATTTTTATATTTATTTTATAACATGTTATCGCACGAAGGTTTTAATCTTCTCCAAATAAATTGAGTTCCTAATTAAGTATAATGAACACATGTATTATGTGTTGAATTTTTTTATCTATTTCATTTTTCAATTAGTTCATGTGATAATTTTTTTGGTTAACATATATAATTTTTTGATCATTGGGTTATATCTCAACTTTAATATGCACACAATTTTAGTTTAGCTATTCTTATATTTTAAATAATACAAAAATACCGTCATCATAAGTTACTATCTAAATTTCCATTTATGTATTATACTATAACTAATGTTATGAACCTTGCAATAGGACTAATGCCTACTATATTTTCTCATTTTTGTGATCTTATTTTTGAAAGTTGTAATAGATTTAAGGTCAATTAGATAAAATATTATTGAACAATCAAAGGAAAACTAACTAATTGTATACGACAAATCAGTCTCTTGCATTTTCTGATTGAGTTTTAATATCATGTATAATCACTGTTACATTAATTAGTAACCAACTTATGTTTATTCAATATATCTTTATGATCTTTTTAATTGTTTAATTTATTTGCATTCAGAAATTCAGGGACTCTAATTGTCTTTACATTTCGATTATTTTCTTTTTAGTTTTTACCATGTCAAATTTATCAAAATTTGAGTTTGTGGCACTTGATTTACCTAAATAATTATTTTTCATTAGTCCTTGATGTTGAAATCCACCTAGATGTTAAGGGTCTTGGAAATACTTACAACAAGAAAATGATGCATCAAGTCAAGATAGAGCAAAGACTATGATTTTTCTTCGTTATCATCTTCATGAAGGATTAAAAACTGAATATTTAATCACAGGAAAATCCACTTGAATTGTGGAATTATTTAAAGGATCGATATGACCACTTAAAACTTACGGTATTACCAAAATGCTCGATATGAGTGGATACAATCTTCCGTCTCAAGATTTTAAAACTGTAATCGAGTAATTATGCTATTCACAAAGTAATTCCATATTAAAATTATGTGGAGAAAATATCACCGAGGGAGGACTTACTCTGGAGAAAACTTATTCCAAATTTTCATGCTTCAAAATGTGTTGCTACAACAACAATATCGTGGAAAAGGGTTTAAGAAATATTCTAAATTAATTACAGCTGTCTACTTGTGGTCGAGCAGTAATACTTTGTCGATGAAAATTATGAGGTCCATCCTACCGATTCGCTCCATTCCTTGAAGCGAATATTGTAGAAACATGATCGTGGGCCCCAAAACAAGACAAAATAATTACTCTTTGATTGTGGTCGGGACATGTAAGGCGAGGACCAAACAATTATCGTCATCATGATGGAAATAAATTTGAGAACAATAAAGTTTCTCAAAATAATTTTTCAAGAGGTAAAGTTAATATTTACCACTAATGTGGCATGAAAGGTCATTAGACACGTGTTTTTCGTAGGCTCGATCATTTTGTCAAACTTTATCAAGCCTCCCAAAAGGAAAGATAATAATATGGAGGGCACTTGACATTTCAAAATGATGATGATGAAACAACTCCCTCAAATAAATATGATGATATTGAGGCAAATCTTGCTTATAAAGATGATGATTTTAAAGGTCTCTCAAATATTACTCATCTAGAAGCCAAAGACTTCTATGACGATATTGACCGAAGAACTGGATTATCTCATGGGGGAATAAAATATAAGAATTTTTTTTAATGTTTGCAACTAGGTTCTTCTTCTTAAATGTTTTTTTCTAAAATATTATGTTTTTGCTAATTTTTGCATTTTTAGGAGTTTCTTAAAGTTATGTATGTTATTACTTTTTCACTTTTCTTATAGAGTATCTTTTATTTTCATGAAGAATATGAAAATTTTCAATCATCGTATTGGACCCAAGATCAATTATGATGACATGTCTTATAGATAGTATTACAACACACACTATTTTTAAAAATAAGAAATATTTCTCTTACTTTGATGATGAAAGAAGCAAATATTAATATAATATTTGGTAGTACAAGATTAATTGAAGGCTCTGGTAAAGCTAATTTATTAATTACTGGAGGAACAAATTTGCAATTGATGAAACATTATATTATAGTAGCAAGTCTCAAAGAAACTCGCTTAAGTTTCAAAGATATTCGCCAAAATGGCTATCATATTGAAACTTCAAATGATGAAAAGATTAAATATCTTTATATTACTAAAATGATGTGGGTAAGAAATATGTGCTTGAAAAATTACTAGCCTTTTCTTCCGGCTTATACTACACAAGTATTAGCATGGTTGAAATACGGTGTCATAGTAAAACCAAGTTTACTAATTTAAATGACTTTAGTATCTGCAAGACCAATGGGTCATCCTGCTCTACTATGATGCGCAAAATAATTAAGAATTTATATGGCACTCTTGAAGAACCAGAAGATTCAATTTAAGGAATTCTTGTGTTGCATGTTCTTAAGGCAAATTGATTATTAGACCATCAACAATTAAAGTGAGAATTGAGTCTTCTGCATTTTTGGAACATATACAAGGTGATATATGAGCGCATTTACCTGCACCACATGGACCATTTAGATATTATATGATTTTAATAGATGCATCTACGAGATGGTCACATGTGTTTATTATCAACCTGCAATTCGACATTTACAGATTGTTTGCTCGCATAATAAAAATTAAGCACCATGTTTAAATTATGCAATTAAGACAATTAACTTTCAAAAATGTCAGTGAGTTTGCCATCCAAGCCTTCAATGATTATTGTATGTCAACTGAATAACAGTTGAACATCCAGTTGCTCATGTTCATACTCAAATGGTCTAGCGTAATCATTGATCAAACGCCTCCAATTAATTGTTAGATCAATGCTTATGCGAACAAAACTTTCCAATTCGACATAGTGGTCATGTTATTTTGCAGGCAACCTTGTGCGTATCGTGACCCACAAGTTATCATATAAAGTCTCCCCTTTACAATTGACTTTTGATCAGGAGCCCTAATATTTTATCTTAGAATATTTGGATGTGTGATATGTTCCAATTGCTCCACTACAACGCACATGAAAATGGATCCCTGAGAAGGTCGGGATATATATTAGGTATAAATCTCCTTCAATTATAAAATATTTAGAACCTATGATTGAAGATTTATTTCCGGCAAGATTTCTTTGCTTGTCATTGCGATGAATCAATTTATCCACCATTAGGGGGAAAATAAGCAGCTAAAAAAGTAGATAGATTGGAATGCATTATCACTATCTCATTTAGATCCTTGCACAAATCAATGTAAACTCAAAGTTCAAAAGATAATCTATTTACAAAATATTGCAAATTAACCGCCAGATGTATTCACCACCTATCAAGAATTACAAAATCTCATATTCCAGCTGCTAATGCTCCACTGAGTTGATGTCCTGGTAGGACAATCAATTAGTGCAAATGAGTCTAAATCATGCTTAAAACATGGTAGACCAATTGGTTCCAAAGATAAAATTCCCAAAAAGAAAAGAAGCAAACAATCAAGATGGTCATAATATAGAGAAAGCTATTAAAGAAGAGAAGTGAGACATAATAATTGATAAAACTCGAGGGAGGTTCGGTAAATGAAAATAATAAAAATGAAGAGATCTCAATAAATTATGTCTCATCGAAAAAATTATGAAACCGAAATGATATAATTGTCGATAATAGTTTTTCCTGTAATGTTGCTGTTGAAATAATGTCTTGAACCAAAATCTGTCGAAAAATGCAGACAGAAAAATGATTGGTCAAATGAAAAGATGCAAATCAAATTGAATTGACTTCGCTTGAAAAAATAAAAAATTCTCGCCTATAGTCCGAACACATGAAGGTATAATGCTAGTGGAATACAAATGGAATTTTTATGCGAAAATGAAATGAGAAAAATGAAGTCGTAAGATATAAAGCACGTATTAGTGGCACAAGGATTTCCGCAAAGACCCGCATTTGATTTTTTTGAGATATATTCTCATGTGGTAGATGCAATCACCTTTTAAGGTATCTTATAAGTCCGCGCTTCATGAAAAACTTGGTATGCATTTAATAAGATGTTGTCACAAACTCTATTTATATAGCTCGCTAGACAATGATATTTTTATAAAAATTTAGAAGGATTCAAAGTGCCTCAAGCATATAAAGATTCCTAGAAAACTTGTTCAATAAAGCTTCAAAAATTCTTATACCATTAAAACAATCAAGGCACATGTGGTATAACCGTCTTAGAGAATACATATTAAAAGAAGTGGATACAAAATGACCTTATTTTGTCCTTGTGTCTTTATGTAAAGGTCTGGATCTAAATATGTTATAATAGTTATATATGTTGATGATTTGAATATCATTGGAACTCCGTAAGAGCTTCCAAAGGCGTGAGAATGTTGAAAAAGAGATTTGAAATGAAAGATCTTGGAAAGATAAAATTTTATCTTGATCTACCAATTAAGCATTTTTCAAATGAAATATTTGTCCATCAATCAACATATAATCGAAAATTTTAAAGAGATTTTATATGGATAAAGCAAACTACGATTATCCTAATGGTTATCAGATCACTTGATATAAATAAAGATCCATTTCGACCTCATGAAAATGTGATTTAAGAGCTTGTTGGTGCCGAAATATCATATCTTTAGTGCAATTAGTGCATTAATGTATCTTGCCAATAATTTTCACTGCATATAGTTTTCTCCCTCGCGAACTTGTTTGCAAGATTTAGTTCTTCCCAAGACGGAGACATTGGAATGGCATTAAGCATATATTCAAACCTCCAAGGGATCATTGATATGGGACTATTTTGCCCAAATGAATCCAAGTAACAACCGATTGGTTATACCGATGCAAGATATTTGTCCGGGTCCTTGCAAGGACGATCTCTGCATGTGCAACTTATTATATGCGAGGCATAGCCATATCATGTCGTTCAACAAAACAAACTATGGTTGCTACTTCACAAATCATGCAAAAATAATAGTCATTCATGAAGCAAGACGAGAATGTGTTTGACTAAGATTAGTAACTCAACATATTCGTAAATATATGGTCTCTTTTCTTTGGAAAGAGATACTCCAACAAAATTGTGAATGTTGCATGCATAGCTCAACTAAGGAAAGTGATATATTAAAAGAGATAGAACAAAACATATTTTCAGCAAACTTTTACTCATGATCTTCAAAAGAAGGGTAAAATAGATGTTCAACACATTCGCTCAAGTGATAATTCACAGATTTGTTCACTAAAGCATTACAAACTTCAACCTTCGAGACACCGGTATACAAGATTGGGATGAAGGCTCTTCGAGACATTAAGTGATGTTTCATCAGCTGGAATAAAATATGCGTTGCACTCTTTTTTCCCTTTCTTTAACCAAGGTTTTGTCCCATTGAATTTTCCTCGGTAAGGTTTTTAATGAAGCGTACAGACAAGACGTATTGTGAATAACTATGTATATATTTCGTAGAATTTTTTGTTCTTTATTACCTTATCCAAGGGGGAGTGTTCTAAAATAAAGTGTGGATGACCAAGTGGCTAACAAGATGCCACATTTCACCTTGCACCGTAGCGTACTCTTTCACCCAAGTCTTTTGGGTTATATATATTCTCTTTCACTAGTATATGAATGATAAGAGAAAAAGCTAATAAAATTGTGAAATAAAAATTCTCATTTTGTCTTTTTTTATAACATTTGTGTATTTTAAAATAGTGGTACTTTGAATTGTAATTATCAATCAACTTATAGTTTAGTGTATTACTAAATGTAGTAATAATTTATTTTAAAAATACAATACAAAAGGTAACGATGCACTTTATATTTGTTGTATCTATTCGCTCCGTACGTAGCAAATTGATATATTGATTCGTGAGTAAATAAACATACCCAAAAACAAATGCATACGTATCATACCGTATAAAATCTAAACTCACAATATATTATCCTTTAAACCCTTGATATTTTAAATAAATACAAAAATTATATTTACTTTGTCGGATATTTTTTTTACTTTTTCCTTTCTACCAAACACTATTTGACAAAGGCAAGTAGATGAAAGATAATTAGGAACAGTCTATATATTAAAAATTAAAAAGCTAAAATCAATTAATCCCCAATATTATGCGACTATTAAGAAAATAAAACTTCAGTATCGCGCTCAGCGCGAACTGTCCAACATAGTTGTTTCCCTATATCCTGTCTTCCGTGAGGGCTATTGAATCTGTTGTCCTAACAATCTCTCAAGTAAAGCCATTTTCATGATTTCCTTTACCCTTCATCGTTTCTACAGACTTACCTTCACTTTACAGCTTCTACCACACACCTCAATGACCTCCTTTTCTACCAATCTCACTCATGTTTTTACTCTCTTTAACCCCTCTTGGCGCCATACCCGATTTGATTGTTTTACCACAAACCCATTGCCTTCAGATTTTGATTCAGTTGTCAAAAGGGTCTGTTCTTTAGTGTGTGAATCATACTGTAAAGTTCAAGAAATTAGCCATTTTCAAAATCCACGCATCCCAAGTTGAAATTGCCTATAGATTCTGAGTTTTTGACTCAAGAACAGGCTATAACTGTTGTTGCCCTCTTGCAGATGAGGGAGGCCTGATGCTTACTGAGTTTCTTTTATTGGGCAATTGGGTATGTGAAATTCAGGCATTTTATGAGGCTTTATATAGTTTTAGCTATGTATTTGATTAAAAATGGAAACTTTGAAAGAGCCCATGAAGTGATGCATATTATGTTGAGGAATTTTTGTGAAATCGGTATGTTAAAGGAGGCTGTAGATATATGGTGATGCAAAAATCAAGGTTTGATTTTGAATGCCTGGGAGTTTGAATTCTGTTGTTAGTGTTGCTACTGGGTTGGGCCATGTTGAGATGGCAGAGAGGGTGTTTGGTGAAATGTGTGACAGAGGGGTGTGTCCTGATTCTGTTTCTTTCGAGTCAATGGTTGTTGCTTATTGTAGAATAGGAAGAGTTGTAGAGGCTGATAGGTGGTTGAGTGCAATGCTAGAAAGAGGGTTTCTTGTTGATAATGCGACTTGCACTTTAATCATGAGTGTTCTTTGTGAAAAAGGATCTGTTAATAGAGCGTTGTGGATTTTTAATAAACTGATTGAACTGGGGTTGGCTCCAAATGTTATCAATTATACCTGTTTGATAAATGGATTGTGTAAAAAGGTATAATTAAGCAAGCATTTGAGTTGTTAGAGGAAATGGTTAGAAAAGGTTTAAAACCGAATGTTTTCACTCATACTGTACTGATTGATGGTCTTTTTGTAAGAAGGGCTGGATGGATAAGGCTTCTTTAGATTATTCCTAAACTTGTGAAAAGTGACAATTACAAACCTAATGTGCACACGTATACAGCAAGATAGCTGGATACTGCAAACAGGAAAAATTGAATCGTGCAGAGATGCTTCTGAGCAGAATGCAAGAACAAGAGTTGGTCCCTAATGCCACCCTACACTGCTCTCATTGATGGGTACTGTAAAGTAGGAAACTTTGATGTTGCTTATAAATTCTTGCGGGTGATGGATGAGAAAGGTTTGGCACCAGGCATATTTACATATAATGCAGTCATTGATGGCCTATGTAAAAAGGGAAGGGTTCAGGAGGCTTATAAGATGCTGAAGAAAGGTATGCAAAGTGGAATATCTCCAGATTTAGTGACTTACACCATTCTCATATCTCAGAGCTGCAAGTTATAGATAACAGACAAGCTTTGCCCTTTACAGTAAGATGGTCAAAGCTGGTATCAGCCCTGATATGCATACATACACCACATTAATTGCTGCCTTGTGTAGGCAAAAGAAAATGAAAGACAGTGAAAAAGCTCTTTGATGCTGCCATAACTTAGGTTTGAAACCTACCAAGGAGACTTGTACTTCGATGATATGTGGATATTGTAGAGATAAAAATGTGGCCATGGCCAAGAAGTACTTCCAGAGGATGGGAGAATATGGTTGTGTACCTGATAGCCTCACTTATGGTGCTCTGATTAGTGGGCTTTGTAAGGAGTCAAAGTTGGATGAGGCTAGAGAACTTTACAATTCAATGCGTGACAAAGGGATTCCGCCATGTGAAGTAACACGGCTGACTGTAGCTTATGAGTATTGCAAGAATAACGAACCAACCATTGCGATGGACCTCTTAGATAGTTTAGACAAAAAACTTTGGATTCGAACTGTATCTACCCTAGTTAGGAAGCTTTGCAGTGAAAAGAATGTGGATATAGCTGCTCTATTTTTCCATAAACTGTTAGACAGACAACAGAGTGTGGATCGAGTAACTCTTGCAGCATTTATGTCTGCATGCTATGAAAGCAATAACTATGACCTTGTTTCCAGTATGAATGAGAGGCTAACAAAAGATTTTGGTAAGACCTCTGTGCTTGTTATTTCACTTGTTTTGCTGTCTGAAAGCTACGATCTGTATAAGTTTGCTACTTGCCAGGATTCTTGGGTGCCTTGTTTTTTGTGTGTGCCCAATTACTTGCACTTTTCTGTTAGTATTAATACAGCTGCAGAAATTTCCTGTGCAAAAACATTTGAATCATTTTGTTGAAACTCAGCCTATTAGCAAGACTTTTTCACTGCTCAGAGGTCCTTATAACAGAAAGACCAGTGACTTGCTGAATAACAAACTCGTAAAGGCTATTTGGCGTGGTGTGCAGCAGTGCTTGAAATGATTGCTTTGTCCTCTTAAGGTTAGAATCTCTCTGTAATTCCCATAATGAGGATCAATTTTCTGCACTATATGTCAGGTTAGATTAAAGCAACAAAATGGCAAAGAATTTGGAGAGTCTAAAAGAAAAGATCCTTCAATTCATCCATCATGTGGTATCATTTTAGTTTCTTCATTGACTTTGATCTTTGATTCTTGTAGTTGGGCCTTTTCTATCTTTTAAATTGGCTGTTTAATGGTTTTCTTAAGCTATTGTGATAGAAAAGATACAGGCCGTTCTCCTAAGCTGCTGTGATAGAAAAGCTTCAAATGTTTTTGTTTCTTATGGGAATTTTAGAACACTATTAAGTGGAATCGTCTTTTCAACGGAAACTTAAAGAAAAATAATGTTATGCTCTACTCATCTACCGTCCAATTTGATAATCTAACTTCATTGATGCTATGTTTTAGAGAAACAGATCTTTTGAATATATTATTATGCTTGAGTTGCATGAATATATGTAATAGTGATTAGAGTCCACTGTGTAAAAATGTAGTTTGCTGGGAAATTGTCAAATGAAAATTAGAATATAATATAGAAAAAGTAGTTGCCTTTCTAAACAACAGTGTTCTTCTATTATTCAATGAGTGCATTTATAGTTATATTTCTACTTAGGTTTTCCATATGCTATCTTTATTTCGTAAATGAAATATTCAACTGAACATTGGCAAAGGTTGACTCTCCTACTCCACATCACGTCATTCATTCAGAACGGAGGGAATATTAGTTTGTATCAGCTTGACTTTGTGGAGATTGGTTTTAATTCATTGACAGAATGATGTCAAGTACTGGGATTTACTGATTTAGAAAGTACGTCAAGTCATTTTGGCGGAGGGACTAAAAAAGGTCTGATTTGAGCAAGTTTGTTCTGTTCTCTCATTGAGCATGCTTATTAAAAAGATACAGGAGTAAACATTTTCACCTTTTTAATATGACGTTGGAATTTAACCTTACCTATGCATTTCAAACACTTCTGATTTTTTATTCAGTACATGTAATTCAGCAATGATGATATTTGCAGCTTGATCACAAAGCTGGCCAGTCACACTACTGCTTGACTCAGGCAATGCCAAAAGTAAGGAGCAAGTGCTGGGCTAATTTACTGATTTGAACAGACGCGCGTAGTTTTCTAAGAAGTCTACATTGTTTGGGCTATGTGGAAATTAGCTGCCTGTGGAATGGTGACCTCTACTCTTCCTTCTTATGTCTTGTCAAGTTAATATTAGTTAGTCTAATGTAGATTGTAGAGGGAGATTGTTTTTGTCTATTCTGATGCTGCTTGTAAATCTTCTACTGCTTTCTGTTAAGATTTACCATGAATCCCTCACTACTAATTGTATCCTTGAAGAACTTCCCACTTGAAGTAAAAGAAACTCCCTGCTCCATAACTTGGGCAAAGATAGGATTTTCATCGGACAAGTGTTTGCCGGAGAGGTGAGGTGAGAAGAGAGAAAAAGGGGTGCTTTTCCCCAGAGAGAGCATTTTTTTTGTACACTCAGGTTCTTAATTCCCATGCCACACCCTTTTTGTATGTTGTGATATTGTTCCATCCGTCTAGATAAGTTCCTCTTGTATTTGTTGCCTTGCCACAAGAGGTATCTTCTTAACTTGTCCAGTCTTTTTGTCACCTTTGCTAGCAGTGGAAGTATATCACATGTATTGGAAGAAAATCCAATACACTTTAGATCAAAATCAATCTGGCCCCAGAGAAAAGATACTGTCTCGTCCCATTTACCGACCTTCTTTCACATTTTTCCTCTAGAGCATTCCATCTGTTGTTTAGTATTTAGGTCTCAACTCTCAATGGTAATTCCAATCATCAGGGTAGATTATGCTCTTTGGAAAGGAAGCAGGTAGTTTGCAGCTGGGGCTTGTTTGAAACCTTCACAATATAATGGCTAGCTCTTGCAACCTCCAACCAGACAAGCCTCCTTCCACCTTTGGCTGATGGAGATTGCCCAAAGAATACGTGAGTTGGGGCAAATAAAGATTTAAATTGTTCATTATCCTTTTTCTTTCATCAACCTTAATTTAAGACAATCTGAGCAGTATGATAAGATGTGAAAACACCGGATCAGATCTGAAAGCAATATGCAGAACTATCTCCACCAAGCTTACACGGTTTTTAATTTAGAGTGTTGGTGCCAGGACGTGTACCATTTTGTTACACATTCCACCCAGCTTGAACTTGACAGACTTTACAATTGAAATGGCTTGACGTAGTGTTCAAGCAACTTTTCTGCAGGTCACGTGAAGAGAGTTGAGATGGAAAATCGATAAAAATAAGTTAGTGTTAATACTGAATACTCCAACTTGTATAGTAAACAATAAAATGTAGAAAAGTGGAATATACCATACTGCTGCAATTTCGGCCCAACTGGATTGTGCTTAAAGAAATGAAACCTAGCTCCAACAGTCCTAATCTAATTTGTAGTGTCTATTTATTTTTTATCTTGTAGATCTTGTGTTGACGCAGTTGGCCAAGCCGAGGGAAGATTCTTTCAAGGGCAAGTTGAATGGAACTCTTTCAATGAATTTACTGTGATGATGTGCTTGATAGAGAAGCTCCTATAAACCTCCCTTGATATTATTAGGAAGTTGACAATTACAGAAATGTTTATAGTAGGAAAATATGGTATCTTTCTTTTCCTTTGATATTCACGTAATCGTTGTTCAGACAAGATTGGGAAATGGGGACAAAAGTTGTCAGAAACTATTATACAGCTGGAGAGATTGATGTGGAGCAGTTATTTGACAGCAAATACCAATCACCTTATTACTTCCCTTATTTTTTAACGAAAGAAGTTGGCTAGCTCACTATGCAGCTCTCAAGTCATATGTATTGAAGGAGATTCAGACCATAGCAAGTCATCGGTAAATAGCTGTTGTACAGAAGGTGGTTTGAAGTTTCTGTCATAGATTTTGATGTATAAGCCTCAGTGAGATCATGGTTAGAGAAAGTCCTCTTGTGTCGTCATTGCAGATTCTTGAGATTGACATTACCGAGGATTTCACATTTTTGTTGACAGAGGTGGTATGCACAGACTACATCAAGCTGTCATCGCATGTTTCAACACGTGAAACGCCTCCGGTCCAACAATCCTTAGCATGTTGTTTTCTATTTAGGTATCATGGATCTCAATCTTTGCCTCCATTGCGGTGTATACAAAAGGTGGCATTGGCGTATGAATGTTGCTGTTGTTGACATGCTACCATTAAGGTCATTTGCAGTTGTTCCTAGCTAGGCTGATGCTTTTGCTTACCCGGCTCCTAAACTCAAAACTATCCAGAAATGCACATTTGAGCTTGCTCTTGAAGTTCTTATCTTTATTCATTTCTTTCTCTCTTTTTCTCGGTACCGTTAAGAACACCATGCATCACTTTTTCGACAAGAAGAGGAGGTTTGATTCCTTTGACTCAACTTGGAAGTTATTAGACACCATTTGGGTCACAAAGCTTTGTGGGAGTGCAAAAGTTGTTGCGTGAATCGTGAAATTTGATTGCATTGTGGCTAACGTTTTTGATATATACCTCGTTTAAGCTCTCACTTTTTCAGGCCATGAAAAGTTATAGTAGGTGTTTATAATAAAGAAGGCTAATCAATTAGCTCTCGCCCATTGATTCTATACCCGACTCATAAGTAGAAAGTTTCTTCCGGCCCTTTACACTCGGGGCTTGTTGGAGCATGTGCATTTTAATATCATAAAATGTTATATTATAGTATTTTAGTAATATTTTATTGTGATGAATATGGCCATTACTTTTCCCATAAACACTATATCATTATTCTAATCTTATTGTGCCTTGTAACTTATGTAACTTCTAAGGCATAATTCTCTCACACAAATTATTATTCACATTCTTCCAATTCATTACAAGGAAGAATTTTCACCTATAAATAATGGTCTTATATTGTATTGCTAGAGAGTAGAAGAGGAAGAATTGTCGAATAAAATATAGTAGTAGTGAAAGAGAGAGTTAAGACTATGAATACATTCCAAGTCTCTAATTAATTCACTATACAAAAGAGAGTAACTTTATGTTTAGCCAAGGTGTTCTTTGAGAGACTTGAATTTCAACTAATTCGAGTTGTTTGAGTCATACCGATGTTGTCAGGGGTTATTGTATCCTCGGAGAGAAATAAGTCAAGAGTACTATTGTTGGATCATGATGCATTGGCACTGTGTGCTGGGTTTGAATTCCAAAGAGAGCGAGATATCCGCTGCCTCGCATGCATTTTTGTTAATTTTATTTTCACCATAATTTACGCTATATCTCACCAACACCCGAGATGCTTGTACATGAATTAGATATTTAGACAAAGGTGAAGTGAGACCAGGATTGTGGTGTGTAAATGCAAATATTCAAATACCTAGGCACAATCTTCTAAAATAATATGATAGATGAAAATATTGAACATATCCGATCATAATTTAACGATCTATTTTTAATACGAATTTTTGGGGCTCCTTTGATTAGAGAAGGTCTCGGTCCTCATCACAAAAGATATGTAATCTCTGAGAAGTAAGAACCAATATAGTTAAGAAATAAAATATAATAATAGAAATAGATCTACGAAAGTGTTACCACCCCAAACACAACAATAAATCCAAGAAGGGGATGTTTCTAATTAACTCTTTGCAGATTGATAATATGAAACGAGCTTATACACAAAGTTAAATAGAATATGATTAATCTATATATATACATATATATAAAAAGGTTATGGGCATGTCAATGTTGCTGAGATATATACTATTAATTATAGATTATATATTAACTGCGTGTTTAGATATATATAGTATTTATTATGGAATAATTGTATTCAATTTTAATAAAGATTTAAATTGATCATATATTTGTCGATGTGTCCTTTTTACTTATATAGGATGATTTAGTGTATAGAGTTTGCTTATACACTAAGACACTGGCTTGGGCTGTTATAAGTATAAAATTTATATATGTTCACAATCTAAGATGAAAATTGAACAAATCATCAAAAGACGATTATAGCACAAGATTAAATATAATTTATCTTGATTATGGGAATGGTATAATTTCAACTTCTTGTGTTAGTATATTTTGTATGTATTGAACGGACCAAGTAGAGATAATATTTTATCCGACTTAATAAAATTAAATTTCTAGATCATTAAATATATTTATACTCTTAATCTTGATATGATTATTATGATCCATGTAATTTGTTTGTTGTTTCGATCTATCAAAGAGTGAAACCCGATCTTCATGAGTTAAAATATTCCCGATAGGTTGGATGATGACAAATGACATTTGTGAAATAATAATTAGTTGATGGAATACATGTCTCGACCTTGAGATTGATGACACTCTTTTGATTGCTTATAAGTTTTCACAGGAAACCTACGGTGTGGATTTAGTATCCGCTACATAAAACAAGTTAAGCGTATCAATAAAGGATTAAATTAGTCAATAAATTAAATAGTCGAAATTTAATTCATTGATTGATATCCGTAATCTTAATAATGGGAGTTAAATAAGATTTAATGAACGATTTTGAAATTATACCGAGGGAGTTGCAATTATGAATTCTTAGTGGAATAATCTGTAATTTATTATATTAGCTTAATTCATTCATTAGTTTGAATTAATACCATAATCGGTTCCTCCTACTCAATTAAATTTGTGGGTCCCTACTATGCCCGATTAACTAATGAACTTAGAAAGGAATAAGTCGATTTAGAAGAAGTAAAATCCTACAAGATTTTGATTAAAATAAACTCGGTCTTCTAGAAGGAAAGCCATTTACTTGAGAGAAAGATTCTATACGTTGGGACTAGGGTTTTATACCGTAAAACGTAGTTATAAATAGGATTCTCTTCCTCCATGGAACATGATGAAGAACTTGACCTTCTCGGTAGCGTACTTGCCCACACAAGTATTCCCTACTGGAGATTTTTGAGGTAAGAAAGGGTAAGATCGTAGATTTGGAGAATGCATTAGACGATTTGTACAATAGCTTCAAGAGGATTGATTCACTTGGCCACACCTTAAGAGATAAGTATCGATTTTATGCTCGATTAAAATCTATGCTTATGTAAGCTATCTATATTACACGCAAGTATGATCCCGAATTGCCGCTTCCGCTGCGTATGCCCGTGACCTGCACGTGGCACGTTCTAAAGCCTCTATTCCTATTTATCTTCTTTTCGAGCATTTCCTTCATATTAAAAATATTTTTATTTTAAAATACATTTTTTAAAGTATTTTCTCTATT
Source organism: Datura stramonium (assembly GCA_018107945.1). Lineage (NCBI taxonomy): Eukaryota > Viridiplantae > Streptophyta > Magnoliopsida > Solanales > Solanaceae > Datura > Datura stramonium. The sequence continues at coordinate 342,343 of JACEIK010000420.1, read as the reverse complement.
TAAAATTTCGGGTCTGATCTTTGAACTTCCAGGGTATTACATTTATCTTTTTTCTCATTTTTTAACCTTTTTTCATTTTTCTCAATTTTTATTTTATTTTAAAAAATTATATTCACAATTCATACTTTTTTAATTTTCATAAATTTTACCTTAATTAATATTAGTAATATTCATAACTTTCTAATATCTCTCTCTCTCTCTCAATATATATATATATATATGATGTGACATGCTTCTAAAGCCACCTTTTCTATTTATTTTTTCTCAATTTTTTGATATTTTTTCTATTTATAACAACCTAATATTATTTAATTATTTCTTAATTATATTTTCTTATCCATCTCTTTTCGATTTAGAAAGCCCAAAAAGTCATTCTCATGAAATTAATGAATCTTTAATAAATACTCACTATATATATATATAAAGGAAGAATATGGATATGATGATGTGGCATACTTCTAAAGCCACCATTTCTATTTATCTTTTTTTGACATTTTTTCTATTTATAACAACCTAAAATTATTTAATTATTTTTTAATTTATGATTTTTTTATGTTTTTAATTTTTTAAATTAATTTTTAATTTCGGAAGTTGATTTTTTTTACTATTTTCTTTTTTTTTAATAAATATTTAATTTATTTTATAAATATTTGATTACCTTAATTAATCATTTTTCTAATATTTAACTCAAGTGTAATTATATTTGATTAATTCATTGGCAACCATTTTTTTTTTCATTTGTTTCCATTTATTCCTTATTAAGTTATTATTAATAATAATATTCGCTTATGTTTGTTTGTTTAATTCCCCTAATAAACTCACTGATAACTTTTGACTCTCTTAATCAATAAAATAAATTAATATTTTTTCTATATAAATGTGAAAGGTATATTGGAAGTGATCTCCCACTTTATTTTCTTCGCCTAATTAAATTTTGCATATTAAGTAATATAATATTATATTTTTTTGTAGTTTTTATTCCATTCCAAGAATTTGAGGGAGTAATATATATTTATTATTATTTCCTATATTGCTACTTCAGTTGTAATATTATTCTGATTTGATTTATTATAGATTATTCGGTAGAATTTCAGTTTTAGTTTATTGTATTTTTTTCTTTCCTTCTTGAACAAATATGGAGGACCTTATAGAGGAGAAAATGACTTAATATACTACCAAGAAGAAAATAAATATTTTAATTGAATTAGAGGTTCTATCTGAAGATTTTTTATTATTATTCTATGTGATTTTTCATTTTAATTTTGAGTTCTTTCTAAATAATATTTATGAATCAAAATCTAACTACCTCATCAAGAAAATAACAAATATAAATACAAAATAATAAACTACCTATTAACAAAATAAGAAAAAATGTTTCTTGCTTTCTATACAAGTAAAGAACATTTATAGAAATGCAAATACACATATAAAAGTTAATAGAAACATTTAATTATGTTTAAAAATTTTAATGAGGAAAGAAATTAATAAATTTGAATTAAATTTATCCTCAATTTGAAGACTTGAAATCTCTTTTTAAAAATATCTAATTTTGACATTTGAAAAATGATGTTACGTAGGCTTTGAATTTACCTTTAAATCTTCAATTATATATGTATCACATCATGTGTGTATTCGAGAACAGAAAAAAGTGATTCTTTTGAAATTTTTCTTAAGAATTCGAATGGTTGAATTAATCTGAATATAATTTAATTGATACATTGTTATGAATTTTTCTTCTTATAAAAATAAATACATCTAAAATAATAATTATATTATTGATCATTCGATAGATTCAATAATACTTATTATCGCGTAAAATGCTAAAATATTCACTAGTATAGTTTTATAAGTAAGATTCAAAAGAATAGGGATGTACACATCCACTTCCACTTTCGTGGAGGCGTAGAAATTACATATTTAATTATATTTTAATTATATCTTATCTCTTAATTACAACACTAACACATATCGCTGTAGTCCTACAAGTGAGGTTTGAGGAGGATAAATGTACAAAATCTTATTTTCTACTTTTACAAAGTAAAAAGACTATTTTGTTAGATTCCGATTAAAAAAGGGAAGATATTCGAAGCAAGAAAATATGACAATAAAATATTAAGATATAAAAAATAAAATAATAAATAAATAAAAATGACCAAGAACAAGAAACTATGGTGATTGCTAATATTATAATAAATTATATAATTTAATATAAGTATTCGATATAATATAAAAACTTTTATAATTAGAAAAAATTAAGAACAATTCTTAACATTGATTATTTTATAAATTCTTATCGTGGGAATAATTTGACGCGTTTTAATATATATATTTTTTTCTTGGCAGTATTATGTTTTATATTATTACTTGTATGTTATGCAAATTCAAATTTTATAATAAATGAAAAAATGTTGGATCGGTTCATATAAATCAGATTCGTGATAATGTACAGTTATAAATCGCATTTGACGAATGCACTTTATAAATCGTATTTGACAAATGCACTTTATAAATCGTATATGTCGAATGTGATTTATAGCAAAAAAAATGCAATTCAATTTTTTATTCAAATTTATTGTATAAATAAATTAGTTAAACATTTAAAACTTGGGATGAGATAACACTAACCATATGAATCAATAAAAACTTTTAGCATAACATAAGACTCGCATGAGCAATGTTGCTAATATGATGTAATAAGGATAAAATAATAGAAATATTCCAAATGAGCTTTTTGTTAATTATTTTTATTTCTTTTGTAGCATTCCTTAAATACGATTTACTCTTTTCATTGAATAAAAAGTAAAAAAAATTCTTTTTGGAGCTTTAAATATTTTTAAATTTTGTTCATCAGACGGAGATTATGTTCTTTTTTGCTCTTTTTAGGATTTTTCTCATTCTTTGGAATATATCCCGTAGATCAGAGGTATTTAATCCTCAAACAAACATTGCAATTTTAGATCCTTGAAAATTTCTTAAACAAGACCCTCCCACTATACCGCACCAAAACTCCACAGAATATAGATACAAATGGTGGAATTTACTCGTCCAATTTTCAAACTTCACAATTCTAATCAAGCGCATTACTCAAAATCTTCATGAAATATAAGAAAATAAAATAGACAAACGAAATTGTGGATGAGCATTCAACCCACTTTACATAAAAATTCATGACTCGCCAAGTAGGAGATATAATCAAGAGTAAATCCACGGTATGATATGTGAGTTTTGTCTAAATCCTATATATGCATTAAGAAATCTTCTAAAATGAAATAAATATTTGACCTAACTCAGACAATTATTATTGTATATCAATTTGCAATCTTTTTAAAATGCACAAAATTTTAAATTTTGAATGTGCCTCCCTAATACAACTATTTATACATTGCTTGCTTCTATTCTTTACCTTCTATTTTGTAGATCCCATAAATTAAATTGAGTATTTATTTCATTAAAAAAATTAATGTTGTGTTTATTTTAACACTAATTATTGTTTTTAAGCATATTCTATATATTTATTATTTGACGTATTTACACACATGCACGCACGCTAAAACTAGTGAAAATGCGATGGGAAAGAATCTAAACATAGTATACCGGATCCATAATTTTGGATATTGTAAATGGATACTCTCTCCATCCATTTTAACTTGTTCGATAATCAAAATAGATGTTTACTTTTTTTTTAATTTAGAAAATCAAGAGATAATCTATCTCATATTAACTATAATTATTTCACAATTCATCTCCTAAACATTTTGTTTATTATATCTAAAGAATGATATAGTAAAATTGTCATTCTATTTATCGTTCTTTAACAACTTATTTGGATGGTTGTTACCTATTGTCTTGTATCACGTTGTTAGTTAAATACAATGTTTGTTTTGAGTATTTTTAAGTTTTATTGTATTGTAATATTAAATTAATCGTTGCATAACGATGAAAAGTCTCATTTTGTGTAACAATTGATTTAGTATGATTGTCTCATTGCTTTTTTTTTTTCCTTTTCATTTTATCTTTACTTATTATTTATTAATAATATTTATCTTTTATCCAAATTTTTATTTTATTTTTATTATAGTAACTCTACTCTCTATATCCTACTTTCCCGATAGGTTTATTTTTTAAATTACTACATGTGTGACATTGTGTAACGATGAAAAATAATATAATATATCTAAACAATAAAACAATATAATACGATATAATACAATACAATATATTATTAAATAAATGTAATATCATTCAAAACAATTAATGTAAGAAGTGTATCGTCACACTCAACAAACACAAATAGATGGAAGAAATTATTTCTTAATTATATTTTCTTACTATCCATCTCTTTTTCGATTTAGAAAGCCCAAAGTCATTCTCATTAAATTAATGATTATTTAATATTTTATTTTTTTTATTTTTTTTATTTTTTTTATTTTTTTTATTTTTTTTATTTTTTTTAGTTTTTTTATTTTTAAGTTATCTTTATTTATTAAATATTTTATAAAGATATTGAAAAATCTTAAAATTAATTCCACTATTATCAAATGACCCCTAATAGTCATTTATGTTTGTTTGCTTAATTCCCCTAATAATAAACTCACCGATACCTTTGACTCTCTTAATTAATAAAATAAATTAATATTTTTTCTATATAAATGTGAAAGCAGAAGGTTGAAGTGATCTCCCACTTTATTTTCTTCTCCCAATTAAATTTTTATATTAAGTAATATAATATTATGTTCTTTTTGTAGTGTTATTCATCCAGCACTTGAGGGAACAATATTATTTATTATTATTTTCATATCATACTAATCATTATTATTCTGATTTGATTTATTGGTAGATTATTCGGTGTAGAATTTTGTAGGATTGCGCTTTAAATTATTGTATTTTTTTTACTTGAACAAACAATGGAGGACCTTATAGAGGAGAAAATGGCTTAATATACTACCGAGAAAAAAATACATATTTTAATTGAGTTAGAGGTTGTATCTGAAGATTTTTATTATTCTATGTGATTTTTTTTATTCTAACCTTAATTCAATCCTTTAGATTATGCTCTTTTTATCTTTAACAAAAAAAATAAAAAAAATAAAAAAAATAACAAATATAAATATAAAATAATAAACTATCTATTTACAAAAATAATGCTTCTCTTCTTTCTATATAGAAGTAAATTTTTTTTATAGAAATGCGCTTACACGATAAAAGTTAATAGAAATATTTAATTACGTTTAAAATTTTCAATGAGAAAAATAAATTAATAAATTTTTAAAAGTACTTAATTTATAGTATATAAAAAATATATAAAACATTAATTTTAAAATATTTAATTTTGACATTTGTAAAATGACGTTAAGCATAGGCTTCGAACTTACCTTAAATTCTCAATTATATATGAATTACATCATGCGAGATATTCGAGAACAGAAAAAGTGATCCTTTTAAAACTTTTCTAAGAACTTAAATGGTTGAATTAATCTGAATATATAATTTAATTGATATATTATTATAATTTTTTTTATTTAACAAATAATTATAACTTTGACTTTTTAAGAAATGTTATAATTATATTATTGATTATTCGATTGATCGAATAATAGCGCGAATATATCTACCCGGCTTAGACTAGAAAATGAACAAAACTTAAATCTTTCATTAATTGACGGTTCTCATTTCTTTTCTTTTTCTCTTTTCAATACTCTATCAACATTCACTAAGAATAAATTATTTCCTACACAATTTAATACATACTTTTCTCATATAATTCATAAAAAATTTAAAAAAATTGCTCAAGAATATATTTAATATAATATTATAAGTACAATTTTAAAAAATAAAAAATTAAAAAAACTCAAAATTCATAAAAAAAAAAAAACCCCAAAAACAAAAAACAAACAATATAAAAAATATAAAAAAACTAAAAAAAATAAAAAAAATAAAATATTAATAACTAATAAAACAACTTGCTACATGATCTACTAATAAACCTCTCTATAACATTTATTAGTCATAACAATATTTCACTATTATAATAGTCCATTTTCTCCAACCGATTTTTCATGTTATATTTTACTTCTCTATAATAATATTCTACCTATAACAAGAAGTTGACATTCATTATAGCGGCACACTCTTTGTAAAATTACCTCCTATAACAACTATTCTCGTATATTGTGCAATAATATTCTATAAGAAATATATTATGTGTAAATGAATATTAAAATAATTATAATAATCATCATTAATGTCATGCACATAGTAAATTTCAAGTACAAATATCTAAAAGAAAAATATTATATTAAAATAGTATCTATTAGTTATGGTCGTAACTTCACGGTGAAGATTTTGATTTTTTACATTCATACTCTTTCTATTTTTTTACTTAAAATTGCTTAACAAATACATTTCTTCTTCTTGAAACACAAAATCATTAAATTAAACTAAAATTTACGTATTTTTATTTATACGTTTAAATAAAAATCTAAACATAAATTAAGTTAGTCTACATATATAACAAAGACCTCACTATAGCTCACTACAAATGTTATAAAATTTTTAAAATACTATCACCGTAAATAAATTTAATTGTGTTTGAAATTTAGACTCTTCTAATTATGAGACAATAATGTGCTCAAACAAAGCATGTGGTCACTAATGATGTAAGCTCATGTTAGCAAAATAGAACTTTGATACTCCTATAGCTTTGGTCTAACTTAAACATACTCCATTTTTTATTTCCATTTAAATAAAAGAATCTTGGCGCCATCAGAAGATTTGCCAAACATCATTATTATCTCCAAACTAAAATTTGCCATCGAATTTGACCAAAGTCAATAAAGAAAGAAATTTATTTATGATTTTCGAATTTCAAATCTTTCTCATAAGAACTTTCAAGTCAAGTCTATTCAATTCTTCAAAAATTAGTCGTAAGAGATGATTAAATTACTTCTCAATATAAAATTTTAGATTCCGAAATAAAATATTTTTCTGCTCTATTTATTTATTTAATTTTATATAAAATTTAAGAAAATTAATCTTGTGATTTAATCAAAAGAGTATTAAATTAATTCTCAAAATAAAATTTTATATCCGAAATAAAATATTACATCTATTTTAATTCTTTTGTCCGATCTTAACTTGACAGAAAATTTAAAAACATAAAGAATTTTTTTTTTATATTTTAACAAATCTCCAAAAATAAAATAAAACGACGGGTAATATTTTACATAAATATTTAAAATCAAAATTAAATAATCAAACAATAATAATTAAAATAACAAAATTAAAAATTTTAAAAATATTTTATTAAATGAACTAAAAAGAAAACAATCAATATTTCCCTATCCTTTGGTCCAAAAAAGAAAACAAAAGGAATTATGTCACCAACCAAGAGAAAAAGAACAAAAAAATTCCCAATTTACTCTACGTATAGAGACAAATATCGTGACTATAGGTGCCCATTTTCAAGATTCATAGTATCAACAATTAATGCAATAGCAATAAAATAGACTAAAACAGCTACTACTTTGCATTTTTTATTTTTTTTTAATTTGATCATTTTCCAGTGTAGATGAATTTTGCTTTTATAAACAGAGCAATCCAAATACAAACACTGAGGCTCACTTTCTTGATTCCAACAGCTCTCTTTCAAGGTAATCAACTTTTTTTCAGTTCTTAATCTTTTTTCAGCCAACCCCATATGGGGTGGATGTGTTTATATGCACTTTTATATGTGTTGGGATTGGAAGTTATGTGGAAGTGGGTGTTTATGCTTTTCTTCTGTGTTTGAGGGTTTTGTGATTTTGATACTTTTTATACAAGATGGCTAAGTCATGATCTTGAAGTAATTCTTGAGTTTGTGGGGTACTAGTCTCAGATAGGTTTGCAAGAAAAATGAAAAAAGAGAGGGATTTTTATGTTTTTTTAATTTGTGTAATTCAGATCAGGGTTTTAGCTGATGTTTTATTTTGGTAAGAGTCTGAAAGGGTTTACTTTTTTGAATTTCTTGGTGCCCTTTTCAGAAAATTGAGCTCACAGAGAGAAAAGGATATGTAAAGAGTACTGGAATTTGGTTATGAAGAATTGATCTGAATTTATAGTGTTTTTCTAGATTATAAGTGTTTTTTTATAAACTATGAATCCTGTATGTGTCTGAGCAAGAATGAGAGGGAATTTTGCTAACCTACCCAATTTACTGGAAGAATAAACAGCAGAGCAAACAGGCTCTAACTAATCTAATGAAATGTTGATTGTATTGTGTATTTTTGCACAATAGGTGGTTAGTTATCTGTACTAATAGGAACATCGAGCACATGTTAATGTTATTCAATAAGATATGCTGATTGCTGACTCCATCATGTAAATTTTCTCTAAAATCTAAAGTGAAGGTGCCACGTGTTTTGTTGAAAAAATGATATCTTCTTAGATGCAGTGTCTTGCTCAATTATGCTTCTGGTAAGAGAGGATGAAAGGTTATACTAACTCTAACTTACTGGTCATTTCCACAGTATACAATGGCTCGTTCCGCTCTGATGAGATGTCAGCAACTGGTGCTTTGAGAGAACTGCTTCAACTCGTAATATAATCTCAAGGGATCCTGGTCTCGTTTTCCAGTGGAATCTGGGAGATACCATCTCTATATATCATGCTTCTGCCCATGGGCATCAAGGTGCCTGGCCTACTTGAAGATTAAAGGCCTTGACTAAGCCATTGATTTCACAGTAAGCAGTTGAATAAACTGTATCCTGACTCAAATTTGGACTCCTAACAGTCTCATTCCTTTGTGTTCGGCGTATGCAGTCTGTTAAACCTATATGGGAGAGGACAAAGGACAGTGATGAGCACATGGGATGGGTTTTTGCTTCATCAGGCACCGAGGAGCCAGGAGCTGAGCCTGATCCTGTTAATGGAGCCAAAAGCATAAGGGAGCTGTATGAGATTGCAAGTACAAACTACTCTGGGAAGTACACAGTTCCGCATTGGTTATCAATAAATCGAATCTTTACAACATTTATTTGCTTAGTCTGTTCATATTTTGTTGATTGACGGTCTGGTTTTTTCTAATAGGTTCTTTGGGATAAGAAACTGAAGACAGTTGTGAACAACGAGAGTGCAGAAATAATACGCATGTTTAATAGTGAATTCAATGATATAGCTGGAATGTAGCTTGGGACCTTTATCCTCCTCATTTGCAATCCCAAATCAATGAAATAAATGAGTGGATATATGATGGAATAAACAATGGAGTATATAGATGTGGTTTTGCAAAGAAGCAAGAGCCTTATGATGAGGTAATTTTTACCACCTTTATTAGTAGACTACAAAACTCAAAGGAGCCGTTTGCAAGATCATCTTAAAACTTATGTCTTCAATCAGTTCTATCTGAGGAAAAGTGATTACCTGTGTGTCCTTGCAGGCAGTGCAAAAACTATACCAAGCTTTGAATAAATGTGAGGAGATACTGAGCAAGCAGAGATACTTATGTGGAGATCAAGTGACTGAAGCAGATATTCGCTTGTTTGTCACCCTGATTAGGTTTGATGAGGTAAGTGAATGTTCCCTTATGGCCTCTATACCTTACAAAACTAAAATATTGTCTTAGAAATATTACCAAAGGAGGCACCCAAGAGTGTGGCTTAGTTGTCAATGAAGTCGGGTTGAAATCATGAGGTCTCGTGGTCAAATCTGAGGGGGCAAAAACACTTGTTGATTTCCTTTCTATCTGTCCAAGCTTTGTGGACAGTTACTTGGTATCTGTTACTGGTGGGAGGAAGCAGGTACCCCATGGAATTAGTCGAGGTGCGCACAAATTATCCCGACACCATGGTTATTTTTAAAAATCAAGAAATATTACCAAAAGGAAAAATTCTGAGGATATTTAGAAAGAGATTGCTTTTTATGCTTTTTATGTTTTATTCTGTCTTGTTACTGCAGTGTCACAATAATTTGGCTTGAGCTATGTGGTTTAATCTGAGATATTATAAGGGACAGCAAATACTACGGAAAGATAATAAATAGTTCATTCCAAATTTAACCTCAAGTTGTTTGAAGTGCTAAAGCTTCATATACTTCTTTTCCTGCAACTTCAAAATTTATTGATGTGGCAGTCTTCCTTATAGTGCTACAACAGTACTTAGCCTCCCTGAAGTGCATTGATAATTATATCACTAAAACCAATTGATCTTCTCATTACTACAACTTATCTTGGAAAGAGTAGCCAGATGTTTGTCAAGTAATGCGTTAAGCTCTTGGAAGGTGTTCGAAAATAGCCTTCTCAAATAGTATTGCTCTTACATTAGTCAGCAAATGGACCTCCCATTTCCTGAGAATTGCGTCTTCCATCCACTGAGAGAGTACCCAAGATTTACAAAGATGATCCACTACTACTTTAAATTACCTAGCTAGTAGAAGGGCGACTCATACATTAATATAAGAATTAGTAGCTGTAATGAAATTATTAATCTTCAATAGAACAATTTCCACCAAAAAGGAAACACAGAATCAAAGATTTAAATATTTGAGATTAGGAATTAATCCTCCGAATTTATGCTCATGGACATCGTAATGCTAAAGCTGATTCCTCCTTCCTACTGCAAATTTCAAATTTGTTAGTGTGGAAGTCATCCCCATAGTGAGTAGATTTCATCAGTACTTACCTTCCCAAAAATCTGAACCGCTAAGAAGTCCATTATATGATCAAAACCACTGGATCTCCTCACATTGCAACCCTGCTGTAGAAGACGAGACATATATTTGTCAAGTAGTCATAAGGTAAGGTGTTGGAAAGTGATTCAAAAATAGGCCTTTACATTGGTCTGAAAGTTATGCCTAGCATTCACTAAGAGAGGACCCAAGATTTCCAGACATAACTCCATTATTATACGAATGACTACGTGTTTAGAGGCTCCCTTGACCGTAAAGTAAGCAAAAAATTAGTAGATGCAATTAAAGGCTTAGTGTAGACTAAAACATTTAAACTCTTAGGTTACGTTGTCGGACTATTTCATCATTCATGTGGAGATAACCATGGATTTCTCATAGCCCTTAGTTTACACCAGGGACATGTGTTGAGCCCATACTTGTTTTAGCCAAATTATGAAGAGCTAACCAATAACATAAAAGCAAGTTTCATGGTTATGCTATTTAGAGATGATAGTGTTAAATTGACAATACTAGCTATTTGGTCGATTAGAAGGTGGAACTAAGTAGTAAGAAGAATGAATCTCAAGAGTAATGTTTCAGACAAGTAGTGGTAAGCTTGTAGAACATATATACTGCAAAAATAGGCCCCATAATAACATGAAAGTGAAGTGAAATTAGACAGAATTGTAGTGTCTATTCGCTGAAAATTCAGAAATCTCGTATCTGTCTTTCTAAAGAATGACATGCTATAGGGAGAATGAAATAGAATATTGATACTAGAGGCCGTGGTGATCAGAAAATATCTAACAAAGTGAAAGACAACTAGACAAGTTCTATAAAATGCTGCTGAGGCAGTGAGACTAGCTTTTTTCTTATGTTTAAGTTATTTGCTGATAAGTTATATTGGAATGAATGTTAGACCCTTAAAAGAATGAATGTTAGACCCTTAAGAGCTAACATATCCACAAGATCAGTGCCAATAGTTATAGGTAATACAATTCCTGATAAGAAATAGTAATGACCGAGAGGGGGTGCAAATAATACATACAGGAAATAAAAATGATGAGAGAATCTTTCAGAAAACCATGCTTAAGATGATCTCCTTGATGCATCTGTCTTCTGCCTTTTAACTCTTTTCAATTCTTCTAATTTCTCGGCAGGAAAGGAGGGGCAAGAGAAATCTTTAGTTGGTTTCTTTACAAGATCTTGCATTTGTCTGTTGGTGCTACTGACACAGGACAAAAGACCTCACTCATCTCATGTATGATTAATGACGTTGCCACAGAGAGAACATGATAAAACAGATCTTTTTTCTAAAAAAAAAAAAATTTTAAACACTTAATGTTTTTATTTTATAACATTTCAAATTTGAATTTAAATATTAAATTTATAATTGCATGAGCGTGGGAGGATAACAGTGGGGCTTGATAATGGACAAATACTTTAATGTGGCCAAATTAACTGATGTAGGGCTTTCACTTTCCTTCCATGTTCATGTGTTGATCCAAGTGGTGCTTTGATAATTATGCAGGTGTATGCTGTCCACTTCAAGTGCAATAAGAAGCTACTTCGTGAATATCCAAATCTGTTTAATTACACCAAAGATATTTTCCAAATACCCGGCATGAGCAGTACCGGCCAACATGGAACACATCAAAAAGCATTACTATGGGAGCCATCCTACCATCAATCCTTTTGGAATCATTCCCCAGGGTCCAAATATCGACTATTCCTCTCCACATGACCGAGACAAGTTCTCTAAGTAGGAATGGTCCATAATCTTGGCATGCATTTTCGAAGTTAGTTCATCTTGTTCCCCTGTTAAGAAGTATGTGGAGTTGCTACTATTGGTACTGCCTCAATCTTCTGTCGTTTTCACAGTGTAAAATTATCTAATAATCAGAGATGTAGTTGTTCTAGTTTTTCCTAAGGTGAGAGTTGAACAAGAGCTGCTACATTTACTGTTTGTTCATTCTACAAGTGTTTCTGTGGAGTTACAACTTTTAATGCCTCCATGAGTCATGTGTCTGCAGGCTTTATACAGTGTAAAATTGACTTAATATGAGAGCTGTAAGTTGTGCTAGTTTTCAGAAGAGGTGCTAAAGGACAATTGCTGCTACATTTACTGTTACTCATCCCCATTGATTATTGTCTTTTGTATTTAAGGAAAACAATCTTGAATTTAAAGATCATGGGAAAATTTTTGAAAAGAAACAACTTGTTATAATATAGATCTATCTGATAATATGCTGTTTGAAATCAAGTTGCTCTACAATAACTTAACACCCATGAAAGAGCATGATGCCAATGTTGTACCTGAGTACTAAAGTCTTCAAAATAGACCACCTGTGTTTCTGGATGGTGTGAGAGATTCTGGTTTGGGGTGGTAACATAACTCTCTATAAGAGGATAAAATTCATCGATATTCATAGATGGAAAACACATTGGGTTGTAGAATATGAACAGCTAAAACACGGGTTGTGTGACACCTGACGGAGGGTGGGCTGATCAAACGACTAGCAGACTTCTAGGCTGATAAACTTCTAAGAATGAGGTACATGACACCTTGGGTGAATCCTTACATTGGAATGGAAGATGAGAGTTACGAGCTTTATAAGGCATACTTCAGGTTTATATCGCCTGCAAGCTTTGGGGCTCGATGTGGCCTAGTCCAAAGGACAATTCATGTGAACCTAGGTCAAAGCAGATAATAATATATACCGGATTTGGACTATGACAAATATGATATCAGATTCAATGCCCACTCAATCAAGTTTCTAGGGCAACAAGCTTCTGTTAATGAGGCCGCATACGAATCTCTACATCGAAATAGGATATAAAAGTAAATAACTTTATAAGGCAGGTATATTTGATATTTCAAATATATAATAAGTTATTTTTTTGAGACTCAATGTGGCGTAGCTAGAAGGACAATAGTACATATCACAGATTTATGTAATATCATGAGCAGTCCTACTCCTATCATTTTGCTATCACTGGACAGTTGTATAAGATTTACTGCATAAGAAAATCTGTGTATCAGATGAGTTGTCCTGAAAAACTTTCAGAATTAAGACGTAACAAAATTCGACAAGAAACAAATAATGACAAAACAAAGACGACAGGGGGCAACAAATCACTAAGTTCCTTCATTTCCAAAACTACCATAAATTAAATGTGCTTGCTATGATACTACATCGGGTTAATTTCACGTATAATTATTAAATTGTATTCATCACAATAATAAAAATTTTACGCTTTTTTCCTAGGGTTATATACACGTATTAATATTTCGGTGAATTTGTGCTACGTGGACAAAAAGGGTAATCAATATATAGTATATACTTGTTATTGTCGATATTTTCTTGAAAATGACATTTTATCCTGTGTCATAAGAGTAATTTGCGATCCAAAATTTCTTAGTCATTTTTAGAGGATATGATAATTCTTTTGATGTTGAAATGTTTGATATCATTTTACTAATAATACAGTATTTTTTAATATAATTTTCTACAAGCTTGACAAGTTCAAATTTATTTAATGATGGATAGATCCAAAGTTTTGATACGACATCTTCTGCACCAAATTACACCTTCAATTATTTATTTCAAATTTCAAATAGTTCCTCCTACTTGCTATTTTTGTACATCAATATAAAAATACTAGTATATATTTAGGGTCACATAAAAGTTGGATGGAAGGAATCTTTGACTTGTCTAGAAAGCAAAAAAAAACCTTTTATAAAATAAAAATATCAGAACCTTACAATAAATAATCATAATCATTATTTACACATTTGATACTTAAATAAAAGTATCAAATTTGAAACTTCTAAACTTCTTATATCCCTTTAATGAAATTTAATAGAAAATACATTATCTCATATCGGGTAGAGCTAGAGTTCTAGTTAAAGATTCTATAAAATTCAGAAATTTTAATTGAAATTCTTGTACTTCTATTAAAAATTCACTTAATGTATATAATAATTTATCTAAAATTAGTGAGCCATCTTTTCTAGAATTTAAAATTCATAAACTCTAAATTTTAAATTCGTCAATATTTTGAACACCTTTTTTTAAATAAAATTATATAGTTAGTGAGATCCTATAATATAAAATCAAACTCTCTTCCCTAATAACTTTCAAGAAACAAAACTACCTTTATTTTTCTACATCTGTAGCCAAACAGTAACCCCTCCCCTCCCCCCAAAACCCATATTGAATATTTATAATAAATCATGAATTACTTCTCCTTTTAGCCGAAAAGATATATGATAATAAAAGAAATTTAATAAAATATAATTACCTGAATGGTAATTTGTGTCCTTGCATTAAACTTTTTTTCCTTTTGTATACTTGTGAATTGTGATACAGATATTCTAAAAACCAAAATGTTTATATAAAAAAAAGATGTAAATTTGATAAATTCCCATCAAGAGTAGCAGAGAAAGAGAGTATTATAATTAGTGAAGGGCAATAAAAGAATGATAAAGATAAGAGGGGACATGGAGCATAATTGTCCAGCAAGGCCATATTTAACTTCTGGAAAGTGTAGACAAAAAAAATATTGTTTACTACTAGTATACTTTATAATGCCTGGTCAATCATTGGTTTTTGGCTGAAAACAATTAGAGTTTTTTTTTTTTATTGAATCCTATTTTAGTAGATGTTTTCAATTTTGGACAAACTTGAGTGAGGAATTTAAATTGGTTTTACTCTTTTTCACTTTAGGAATTTAGTTAGAAAATAATCCTCATGACCACCTATAATTGGTGAATGATTTTCTATCATATGTGTTATTATTTTTAGATTTTTTACGTATAAAATGAAGAATCTTAAACATGAAGTAGAGAATTGGAAAATAAATTTATAAGGACTATAAATGTTAGGCTATTGTATGCAAGCTTAAAGGACCCTAAGAAGGTGTTGCTTTTGAAATATGAATGATCTCAAAGAGATCTCCCGTAGGAGTAAAATTTACGCGCACTCTAAGTTTTTTGGGATTTCATTTTGTGGGATTATACTAGAGACGCCGTTGAAGATCTCAAAAGAGGATACATTATTGAATGTCAAGAAAATTGCTGAGTTTTTGGGATGCCCTTTTTCTAAAGAGGAAGAGGAAAAGGGAATGATTGAAGAAATCATAAGGACTTATAGCTTTGAGTATCTAAGGGCCCGTTTGGCCATGAAATTGTGAGTATTTATTAAAAAAAAAGTAATTTTTATTTTCAAAGTGAAAAATGATTTTTAAAAATTGGAGTTGCGTTTGTTCATGAATACAAATTGAAGTTATTTTGTGAATTGTTATGAATAATTCGGAGTGAAAACAACTTTTTGGTATATTGCAAATTCTGAAATTTTAAGTGTTAAAAGTGTTTTTCGGAGTTTTTTTTTTTAAAAAAAAAAATTCATGGCCAAACGCTCCCATAAAGAACATGGAAGTTAAGAAGGACCCAAGTGGAGAATTCATGAGTGTAAGAAATATAGTTCTTTTTTTATTTTAGGAAAGGACAAAGTGGGAGATTAGCTAATCATCTTACTATTTCTTTGGCTAAAAGTTTTGATGAGTTCTTCAAAGAGAAGTTGAGTGATTCTGGCTTGACATTTGATGAGATATATACTTCAAGTGATGATCAAGTGACTCTATGAATAATTTTGCTATGTGTCAAGTGCTTTCTATGTATTTCACATTTTTTTCCTCCTTTGTCGCAGGTTTTTCCTTGAAAACAGTCTCTCTATCTCTGAAACAAGGATAAGATCCGTATCCTCTCTAAATTCACTTTGTGGGATTTCACCCATTTAGTGTTGTTTGTTACAGAGTTTGTGAAAATAAAATTAAAAGTAACGTTCTAAGATTATATTCAAGAATGTATTAGTACTATGCCTTAGTTTGAACGAAAATGCCTAGCAGTAAAAGTTTCCACTTTTTTTTCTTCCTTTTAACACATCTTGTATTAGATTAACTACTGATCATAGGTCGACATATATTGAAAAATATTTTTCAGGTGTAAAAATTGATTTTATAAATAAATAATTATGTATTGGATTGAGATATTAAAACTTATTATAGTTTGTGTGGATCCACCAAACGATATAGAGAACTAGGTTCCTTACCCGGTTTCACACAGCTAAGAACAGAAAGAAAGAACACAAAGATATTTAATGGAAACCTCTCTTACTCAAGAGAGTAATATCATGACCTACCCTACTAGGATTTTCTAACTTTAATCAATGTTCGTATTACAACCTATTATGTACTTAGGATTAAACTCTTAATCCCTTCCCTTACAACACTGAAGTGACAGTAAGCTCTGTAATAACTTTATTACAAAGACACATACTAACTCTACCGAACCACAAAAGATTCAAGACAATAAATAGAAAGCACTCTGCAAAAGCTTCTTAAAAGAGAAGTAGATTTACAATGTTAAAGCAAAGACCAAGACTCAACAACCTAGAACTTAAGACATAATCCGTTGATAAGAAACAAGTTCTTCAAGTTGTTGCAGCTTTGTCTTGTGGAATAAAGTGGCTTTATAGATGTGTAAGATAACCAATATTTTTATTTTGCAAAGCTAGGTTTTGCCCTTTGTCTTGTTAAACATATATGAAAGGATGAGAGAGAGCGAGAGAGAGAGATGGAGTCTTTTATTGAACCAAAGTGTTGCTTAGCCAGGCGAAAGTCGACTGCGGGCTACGAATCCCTATCTTGAGCATACTATTTGGTTCTTCAACAGATTTATTAAATCATCAAAACAAATGATAATATTTCAAATGCCTACAGCCCATCAACTTATAATAAATAATTAGTGTATTTGATATAAAAGTATTAATAAATAATTAACATGTCTTTAACGTTATATATAAAAGTTATAAATTAAAATTTATTAAGTATAAGGAGAAGGAAAGACAGAAAATGAAACAGAGACGGTCAGATGGAGTTAGGAGTTCTATATTTCGGATGAGTATTTTTAAGATGAAAGATATTTAAGTATAAAATAATAAAATATTTAATAAATTAATTATATGTTGTTAGAATTTTTTATATATTTGGTAAGTTAATATATTATAATAATATTGAAGATTTTAAATATTTATTAAATGTATAAATAAATTTTAAAAGGGATAATGACAATTTTCATCCCTAAGTCATTGGCAAACTCTACTTTAAATCATTGTGATATATGGCTCAACATTAATTTTAATTAATTTAAAATATTTTATTTTTTCATTTTTAAATAACTAATTTTAGTTTTTTTTAATATTTAGAAACTGATTTTAAATATTTTACTTGTGATATTTTTATATATTCTCATAAATTTCTTATCAAAATATATAATTCAAATTCAACTAAAGATTCAATATGCTTAGTAAATATTAGAGAAATTAATATTAAAATTAATAATATTAATTTTTTCTTTTTTTAATTTTATCTTTAATATTAAATAAATAAAGCTTTTACTCGTATTCTTAAGTTTATTTTTTTCATTTTTACTTAACTCAATTTGTTAATTAAGGGAAAGACGACTTCTTTATCTTTTAAATAAAAATCGTCGATCACTTTCAAAATTAATTCTCTTTCCAAGACAAAAGATAATGAAATAAAAAGAATAATCACCGTACAATATGGTCGTTGGATTACCTCAGTTGGACGACCATATCAAAATTTGATGGAACCTTTATGCTATTAAAAATTTAAATACTTAACTCACGCTTATTATAGATTTTGATGTTGAAATTTTAAATTTTAAAAATTTAAATTCTTGAAATTTGAATATATATTTTATTTAAATATTTTATTTTTAAGTTTAACTGCAATTGCAAAAATTGAAAATTATAAAAATACCAATTTAAAAAGAGAACATTTAAAATATTAAAAAAATCAATATTTTAAATTTTACTCTCAAAATGTATAGCCAAACACTAGCTTAGACTAATAATACTACTAGAAAATAAGAAGTTAGTGACGGACAAACATCTATAGCTAAACATCTAAACCCTATCGTTAATTTTTATTTAGTTATGAATTAGCGATAAATTATAAGAAAATTCAATTAGTTAGATATTTTTTAGCGATCAATTAATTTTGTCGACAAATTTTATAAGTAATTTCATATTTTTTAATAATATTAAAAATATAAAATTAAAAAAACAAAAAAAACATGTAATTTAATTAAAATACAAAATAATTATATATTTTAGATTAATATTAAACTATAATAAATAATTGTTTGTGTTTTGATATAAAAATGCTAATAAATAATTAACATGTCTTTAACGTAATATATAAAAGCTATAAATTAAAAAGTATAAGGAGAACAAGGATATATGAAAGAAAGAGACGAGTTCTATCTTTCGGAAGATGATTTTGAGTATTAGAAAAAATATTATAATAACAACACCAAGATAATCCCACGAGTGATATGGGTTAGGTGGAATGTGTACGAGACTTTACTATTATCACGTGAGTAGAACGAATGTTTCCAAAAAAATCCTCGACTTTTACAATATTAGAAAAGATATTAAATATAAAATAATAAAATATGTAATTAAATTCTTTTTTTAAAAACTTATAAGCAGGGAAATAATAACTTGGGTTGGCTAAATTATGACTTTTTAACTTAGCTTATGAAGACTTTAAATATTTATCAAATGCCTAAATAAATTTTAAAGGGGATAATAATACTTTTGATCCCTAAGTCATTGGTAGATTATTTTTTAGTTCCTTGTGATATATACTTTAATATATTTAATTTTTAATTAATTAAATATTATTTTTACCCTTCACATAGAAAATATATTATATTTGACTATTTATAAAATTATGTTACCATTAAATATAAAATAATAATATAAATTTAATATATCATATGAGTAATTAAGAGTTGAAACAGTTGATAATTATGATATATTTGTATATATTCAAGGAGCAAAACGATCAAAATGCACAACTCAATTAATTAAAGGTTTAATTCGTTTAGTAGATATTGTAGAGATTAAAATTAAAATTTATGAATAATAATTCTATCCAAGTAAAAAATAATAAAATTGTGAAAAGACACCCTAGGTTGGAGGTGTCCAAGGTTTGGTAAAAATTAAGTCAAACCGTAAATCAAATAAAAAATTAATAAACCCTTAAGAGTTGTCAAATGTTGAATTTTTAAATTTTTTCAGAAAATAGTGGCAAAATTTGTGGTTAAAGATAAATATATAACCAACCAACCGATAAATTTTATAATTATTTGAATATATGATAGTTTTTTTAATAATTTAAATATTTTATACTTTTTTTAATCATTAATTTGATTTTAGTATACTTTATTTCACATGCACTACAACATTTTAAAATTCTATTTCTTGAAAATATGTACAAACCTAATACTCTAACCCCAATTGTCTATACGCTGGATGCTACAGACACGATTTTTAATTTTCTTTATTAAGACACTCATCTACTCTTCAATCGTTTGCTCCTTTGTTTTTTGAAAGATTGATCATTCTAAATAAAAGTTGTATATCGCTCTTGTGTATATTAGACATGTTTCTAAGAACCTTACAGTTATGCAATCTAAACACGCTAAAGTAAGCTTTGAAATAATATCAAAAAATAAGATTCGTATACATTCATCTCGTGGAGCATGTAGAGCAAATTTGTTGATTCAATATTCACTTGAAATAGTTATCTCATGTATCTGTTATTTTTACTATTATCAATTTATCATTAGCTATTTATAAATCAAAAAAAATCGAGCTAAATCAATAATTTTTATTTGATTAAATTAATTTACTTTTAATTTTAATCAAAAACGAATAGAAACCGAACCAGAAACAACACCCTGGCCTAGTTGCGTGGTCAAAAGACAATAAGTTTATTTTCTTTCATTTATTTACTCAATTTGTTAATTAAGGAAAGACGACCCTCTTATATTTTAAATAAAAAATCGTCCATCACTTTCAAAATTGATTTTTTTTTTCCAAAATAAAAGATAAAGAAAGAAAGAAAAAAATAAAATAAAATAATATGGTCGTTGGATTACCTCAGTTGGACGACCATATCAAAATTTGATGGAGCCTTTTATGCTATTAAAAATTTAAAATTTTTAATTATGTGTTTATTTTTGTATTTTAATT
The DNA here is from genome assembly GCA_018107945.1 of Datura stramonium. Classification (NCBI taxonomy): domain Eukaryota; kingdom Viridiplantae; phylum Streptophyta; class Magnoliopsida; order Solanales; family Solanaceae; genus Datura; species Datura stramonium. Next base: position 321,575 of record JACEIK010000420.1, on the reverse strand, counting down.
AAATTACATGTTTTTTTTGTTTTTTTAAAATTTAAATTTATGAATTTATAATTATTAAAATTTAAAGTCATTTGCATATATATTTAATTTTAAGAAATTTTTAAAAATTAAATTTTATGAATAAAAATATTTTTAATTTTTTTAATTTTTTTATTTTATTTGTTATTTATATTATTATTTATAAATTAATGATAATTAAATAAAACACGTTTTTTAAAATAAAAAATTAGTAACGGATAAAATTTTGTAGCTAAACATCTAAAATTTCATACAATTTTATTTAACTACGGATTAACAATAAATTGAGGTAAAAATAAATAATTAAAAACTTTTTCTAATAAAGAATATAATAAAAATGTTGATAAATTTCATAAATAATTTTATATTTTTAATAATGTCAAATTTTTAAAAAGGTGAAACTATAATTCAATTTAGGAAACATTGTTTTTGGATATCTTTCTTGTGCCACTCATGTTGCAATATCATAATGAAAGTTGCATCCAAACTATAGTTTAACCATATTGGAAAAAAAAAATACCTAATAAATGTTTGGAAAACTTTATATTGTGTGTGTGTGGGGGTTATTATAGTAGTATAATGATGGGGGAGTAGAGAGTGATCAATGATTTGATAATTGAAAGATACATAAAGAAGTGGAAAGTGATAAAAGATGAGTAGATAATGAAAAGATAGTGACAGCTGTTTGACAGGGATAGAGAGAGAAAGAGAATTAACTTAGAAAATTGGGAATATTTTTTGTCAAAAAGGTATATAGGTCTACCAAGCAGCAACAATGTATGATTAGGCTTTGTAAAGGGGTATAATGGATGTAGCATATCAATGGACATGTGTAATTATATATATAGAGAGAGAGAGAATAGAGGGTGAGAAAAAAAAGATAAAAGTAAGCTTTTGCATTTCCACCAATTAATAAGAGTACATATTTTATTATATTTGGCTAAAAGTAAATAATGAATTCGACTAGCTATTTGTATAATAATCTCTACTTTTTTCCTCTCGTAAGGGTAAAATACGTAATCTTATTTTAGGATTTTCCCCTCGAAATTTTTGGTTAAGTATGGATGGTAATTACCCATCACAATCTTTGATTGTAACGAGCTGATCATATACTAATATGGAGTTGTCCCCGTTAGGAACGCTTTATTCCTCAACATGAGATTTTCTAACGCCATAACAAATAATAATATACCCAATGTACTTCAATCGAGGTTTGGGTAGGAAGTGAGATGTACAAATCTTACCATTTTCATGTAGAGATGTTATTTCCCATACCCTTGACTCAATAGAAATGTATCTCGACGCGCTGCCAGGATTGTAAGATAAATAAGATATATAGCAAAGTAGCAAGTTAAAAATAAATGAAGAATGTATAAAGCAAAGATCACATCAGCACACAAAACAATTATGCGATAACTAAAGAATAGTACTAAAAGGAGAAGACGAGGGGCGTTAGACCCCCGTCTCTTCCACATAAAGTGTGACAACATTCATCTACTAACTAGTCTTCTCTGTCCAAATTCTCGATTTCCATATCTTTTATCTAAGATCATATCCTCTGGCCACCAAGTTGTGATATGTCCTTGCCTAATCATTTATTCTTCTTTATTCCACATCTACCTTCCTAACTCCCGCTACAGTCAACCTCTCACACAATTACTAACGCATCCTCACACCTTCTTTTCACATGTTTGAACCATCTCAATCTTTGCTTTCTCATTTTGTTTACCATAGAGACTAGTCTCACCTTGTCTTGTATAACTTTAAACCTACTCACATCTCTCATAGTATGCTCACACATTTATCTAAGCATTTTCATCTCGCTTACATTCATCTCTCACGTGGTACTGATCGCCAACATTTTTGCACATACAATATCCTGAGCAGATAACTTGAATTTATGACGCAAATTCAAATCCTAATCATGCGTCAATACCGACACGAACATTTGGTGGTGGTAACTACAAAAAAAAAATTGTACTTTTTTGTTTTAGGCATTAGAGGAACTTAAACCAGGTATTTTCTTAATCATAAATATAATTTCTAAAATGACCAATTAATTCATATTTGATTCACCCAAAAATCTCATAGCACCAAAAGAGATTTTTCATTCTTGAAATGAAGGAGTAATAGTTTGTAGTTTTGTTATGATATGTTATCTTTAGTACAAAAATTAAGTTTTGAATATTAAAAAATAAAATATTTAATTTAGCAAGTTAGTGAGCCACACACTTTGTGGATCCTCAAACAAAATGCTATGATCTTTTTGCCTTTTTCATGAAAAGACCAAAAAAAATTAAATTGCAATGTTGAAATGATCATGAATATCTTGTCAAATAGACATGAGAAGCAAAATAATCACACCACAATATAGTTAAGTAAATCTTTTTTATTTTTCCTCCATTTGAATGAATGGGAAGGAAGAGTACAAAACCAGACCCCCACAACCATTCCTCTCTTATTGATAAGTGGGAATTGTGAATTATTAGATGAGTGAGTGTGCAACTTTTGGGGAGCAAATAAGGATGGGACCCTAATTTCACCCCACATTAAAAAAATAAAAAATAATAATACAATGGTATCCAAAGAAATCATATTCTTCATTATATTTCTTTACTTCTTTTCTCCCTTTCCACATGAAATTTGGAACAAGTGTTTGTAGTGAATCAGCTCTTTGACATGCATATAGGAAGATCTCCACAAGAGAACTTGGGACAAGGATATACATGATAGAATCTTTCAACACTTTGGCAATTTAATATAACTTTTTCACTTAAAATCTAACACTAATAACAAAAAACACATGCATAATAAAGAGAGGAGCACTAATAAAAGTTACAATTTTATTCTTTCAGATGGTTAAATAGTTTTACTTTTTCTTAATACAGGTTAAACTCCTCATTTTCCCTAAAATATACTTATTTATCTCATATCAGTCACTAAGTGACTGCATAAGATATAATCTTTTATTACTGTTGAAATGTGCAGTGTAGTGATTATTCAAATGATGAGTGGCAACCAAAAAAAAGGAGAAAAGAAAGAATGACAGGGACAGCAAAAAGTGAAGAAGAAATAGAAAAAAAAACTCATTAACAAATGGTACTTTTTGCATCAATACATACTATACTTAGATACACTACAAAAAAGAAAAATCAAGGATTCATAATTCTCTGTTATCTCAATTTGTGAAAATATAACCTATCTTTTGCTTTGGTCTTTTTTCTTTAGATTTTCCTTTTTCCTTTTTAACACATTAACAAATACTTGTTCCTTTTGGCATCACTATATCCTATGTTATGCTAAGATGCACAACATTATTATTATTATTATTATTATTATTATTTTTTGGCTTAATACACCGTCTGCCTTCTTAAATTTTATTAAAATATTTCATTTAAAAATAAAACTTGAATTAAATCTTGTTTTAATTATATATATATCTAATTTTAATAAAATATTTTAATTTTAATTTTTGAAAATTTTAGAGTGTGTTTCGTTCATCTATAAGGTAGTCAGTTAACCACATAAAATATGTTATATCTTTTAATTATATTTATCAATCTCAAGTAGAAAACGCATGGGGTTACTGCTTATTGAAGCAAATATTTATAACTAAATAAGGAGACGCATGGGGCTTTCATTGTTTATTGAGGCAAATATTTATAATTAAGGATATGACATATTTTATATGATTAACTTAACTACTTAATAGATGAATAAGAACACATATAAAAATAATTTTAAAACTTGAGTTGAAAGTATTCAATTGAAATACTTTTTAGGGCGTTAGCATATTTAATTGGAACATAATTTATGGCTTGTGTAATCAAGCATTTGGGAGGCTACAAAGTGTTTATTTATTTTTAAAAAATATTTATTTTTAAAAGTGAGGTATTCCATGCCTTTTGATAAAAATGTTTGCTTTTATAAATGACAAAATTGTTTTTCGTAAGTAAAAAAGACTAGTTTCCTAGAAATTACTTTTCTAAAAATATTTTTAAAAATATTTTTTCTATCACTTTTTATTTCAATCATAATTTAATTTCCAATTTCATATAACTGACTATCTCAAATGTTTTTTTTGTTTTTTTAATTTTTTCTTTTAAAAATATTTCAGAAAAAGTACATATTATTTTTTAAATTGTCAAGCAATTAGTTTGAATACCAAATAATATGCTTGAAGAAATTTGGGTATTTTTTTTTCCTTTCCATTTTCTCTCAAATTAACCAGTCTTTGTTTTTAGACTTTTCCTGTTTCTTCTTTTCTTTCTAGACACCCTCTCTCTCTCTCTCTCACATACACACACAGTGAGAGACTCATAGGCACGCGCGCACAAGCACGGACAAATAGAGCATTGGATTGTGATTCTACTGCAGACTTGGCATAATGGGTTTATTCAATTGAGGGAAGAAATTTTCTTGGATTAATCTGGTAGATGAGTTTGGAGGGGTGGACTTGTTCTTGAAGTCTTTAGGGCAGGAAAAAATCTTTTTCTGGGGATTTTTCAGCGACTCCATTGTTACAAGTGATGACGTACTGAGGTTTCTTTTTTAATTTGATCGAAAAGTTTCAATCTTTTGTGGTTTAATGGCTCGCTTAATTCTTACAGTTGAATTAGTACGACCTTCTCCTGCTCAATATTGACCTTTTCTTTTGGTGGTAAGAGAGTTTTACAGTTCTGCGTGGACCGTGTTTCAGTTGTTTCATCTTTCATGTGTGTAAGAGATTCTCTTTTGTTTATGTAAATATTTTTCTGTATTTATCATTCCGCGTGCCACTAGCTTAGTTATGGTGGTACAGACGGAGGTGAGAACAAATAAGGCATTTATTTCTATATGACCCATTGCTTACAGAGTTGCTTGTTGGTTTCTGGTTGTATCTTTGTTTTCCTATGGAAATGCAATGCTGTTTGCTTTTTAGTTTCTTTCTAGTAGGTTTTGGGATTCTCAGTATTTTTTTCTGTTCTTTCTAATGCTTCTTCACGTTAATGTAAATTCCAGGTGCAGCTTATTGATTGCTTTGATTTGTACAATGTTATAAGGTGCCTCAGTATGGATTTGGTAAGGTTATTCTGTTATCATCAAATTATATTGCTATCTTATTGTGTTTTTTTTGCTTATTTGAATCAATGGAACTAGTAATTTCATATAGAACATTTCCTTTCAAGGTTGAATTAGGGGGAGCTTTTGCAGCTAAGCAGATGTTTTAATGAATTACCAGACAGGAAAGTTAAAATATGGATAGACTGGATTCAAGATTCAATCACTCTGGATCTGTGCAATCAGAAGAATCAGCCCTGGATTTGGAGAGAAATTATTTCAACCACCTTCCTTTGTCAAGTCCACCACCACTGCAAGCCTTTGCATCAGGTTGTCAGGTCGCTGGAGAGCAATGCTGCCTACTTCCTCATGGCCTTGCCGCTGATGCTGCTGAGGACCGGGCCATTATTTTGGTAACCTTCAGAAGGGGGTTTTACCTGGAAACCTGGGGCTGAAAGCTCAATGGACAGCAAGCTACAACATTGCTTGAAGTTAAGTGACTATTAGGGCATTCCATAGCAAAACTTGCGCCGCTTAGTCTTGGTACAGCAATCGGATTTCCTCAACTGGGCGAGGTGCTTTGACAGACATACCAGCTATTCTTGTCTTTGTTGCCAGAAAAGTTCACAGGCAAATGGCCTCCAGCCTTGTCCAATGTCTACCGGCTTTTCTTGAGGTTTAATCTTGTTGGAACCCCTGTACTTGCATTTAATATAAACAGTTTTAATGTAATGATTATATTGCTTAGGTGACACTAATGAATTAAAGCTTTCCTACCATTTTTTTCATTACCCTTCTGTGTTTATTCTGCTAGCAGTCCTTGTTCTTCATGGGACGTGGTTGAGTAGTAAAAGTCTTTCACCAAACAGTAAAAAATTCCATGTCTAAATGGAGATGGGATCTATTACATTAACATGCACCGAAGTTCTGCAGATTCACTAACTTCTTTTTTGTTTCTTTTTATAACAGTGGTGTCCGGGCCAGCTTTGGTTCATTGAATTTTCTGAAGTCTAACTGTTTTGCCAATACTTTGGGCTTGAGAATCTTTTTGTAATTGGGAAATTCAGGTGTGCTTGGTGTGATGTTGATGTTGTGGAGTTCTCATACTTTGGGGCACCGGCAGCAACTCCAAAGGAACAGCTATATACTGAACTTGTTGATGGCTTACGGGGAAGTGATCCACGCATTGGTTCTGGTTCCCAGGTAATTGACTCCTCTGACCAGAATGTCCTTTCATTACTAAGTGATCTGCTAGTCTAAAAAAAATTACAAGTTGGTATTAAAACATGGAGCTTCCAGAAAATCTGTCCAACTATTGTAGGAACGTTTCCTTTAAACCAAAGTGAAAGTGAAATATTAAACTCTTAATCCTCTATTTCTATTGCTCACTTTCATCAAATGTTCTCTTGTTCCTTTTCCCTAGATCGTCCAAAGAATGCATACGCAGGCTAGTTTGTACCTAAGCTTCATCATCTTATTTTTTTGATAGTAATAAGGTGTTGTATCAAAATGACCAAACACTAAGCTAATGCTTCAAAACATAGTTACAAGTTGTGCAATTCCCCAATCATATTTAGCAAGGATGTGTATCCTTTAAAAAACTAGTTTGCAACAAAAGAGCTCTAAACTTAAGGCTAAAAATGTGTGTCCCTTTGCCTTCAAATATTCTGTTGTTTCTTTCTAATCAGACAGCCAACCATACAGTTTGGAATATAGTGTTCCAAAATTTGAGGGCTTTTCTATGTAATCCGATTCTGTGACTCCCAGCACATAAGATAGTCTTGAGTGGAGAAAGGCATAAGACAACACATGCCAAGTAAAGTAAAAAATTAATTTCCCAGCTGAGATGTGGTCTTGCAATGGAGAAAAAGGTGATTGGCTTCATCAGGATGTTCTATTTCCCTATTTCGTTAAATCTCCATATCACTAGGGTCTCCACTGTTTTTGGAAAGAAGTAAAAACACAAGGAATACACTGAACTCTATAGCACTACTGCAAATTCGCAACAAAGGAGTTGATGATACATGTCCTCCCTGTTCCTTTTGCACATACAACACCTATTCACCTTTAGACAGCCCATTCCGTTAAAGTTATGTGCTGTTGAGTAGCATCCTATGCGGCATGCTTACCAAGAAAGCTACTTTTAAGTGTGCCTTATTCCTAAATACACTCGCACAAAGCTTCCTAGCTGTAGTTCGACATCCTGGAAAACATTCCACTGCCAGTTCTCTCTGCATTATCCTGTCACTGTCCTTTACAATATCAACGTTGTAAACTTTCTGTATAAGGTCTTCACCTCATCCCGTTCCCAAGCTTGGATAATTTTCCTAAGGATATGTTGGTGGTCTATCCTTGTGCGTCCATTCATTGTTGCCTGTAGGTTATGATGCAATTTTTCCTTTTATGTAGTTCTTTATCTCATTGTGGTGAACTTGATTCCTGTTGTACCCCTCAGATTAAAATGACATTGCTAGGTGTGGTAGTCTGATAAGGAGAACATGGTAGGCATATCTTAGTATCACTAATGGATAATGTATCAGAATTCCCTTTAAACCCTAGAAAAGAATAAAAATAGGAGCACCAAGTGTGTGGCCTAGTGGTAAATGAAATGAATTGAGAAGAGACCTAAGAAAACCGCCGTCAAGGTCTCAAGCTAAGGAGTTGTAAGCCAAGGTTGCTGAGCTTCATTGGAAGGTTTGTGGATTGTAAGCAGGCATTCCCTGATTTTTCAATATCTGTAACAGGGAAGGATGGGATATCTCATTTGGAAGGCATTTGAATGATTGGGAGGTGGATAGTTTTGGTGAATTATTGCAAGTTCTTAGGGTTTCGGAGGCACCTCTACAGCTCCTGACACTATTGGATGGGAGCATGAAAATGATGGCATGTTCTCAAGAAACAGAATTATAAGAAGGAAGCTGAATTGCAGCCTGAGAATAGACCAGACTCCGGAAACAAACCTGGAAAAGTTTCACACCAACAAAGGTCAAGTGCTTTGCTTGGTTGGTGATTAGAAAAATTTGTCTAACTCATGAGAGACTATTGAGAAGGAAGTTTCACATTGCCTCAGGTGCTTTTGTGCTGTGAGGAAAGAGAGACAAATAGTCATTTGTTTCTCCATTGCAAAGTTACCTCACAAATCACAATTATGGTCTCTGGTTATGAGTTTAACAAAGATTAAGTAGGTCCATGCCTGAACACACAGTAGATTTGTTGAGCTGTTGGATTAGGAGAGGGATAGTAAGAGTTAGAAGATATTGTGTAGAGTATTCTCATCTTGTATGTGGTGGACAATTTGGAAAGAAAGGAGTGGAAGTTGTTTTGTAGACAGAATCTAACACCATTCAGAAAGTCAAATGGAACTATATTGCAAGATTTTATTTTTGGTGTAAAGAACATTGTATAGAAGAAGCTGAACAGTTAGTTGATCTTTAGGTTCTTTGCAACTTGCAAGTGATCTAGGTTGACTGTAACAATAAGGTCTCCAGCATGTCGTAAATGTTGAGGAATACAACATTACGAGTTTTAAAAAAAAAGGGTTGCTGGGTTTCAATGGGAAATCAAGAAGATGCTTATTGTGGAAGAAGAGCTAAAGAACGAGTCTAAGAATTATGGAGAAGAATGGGCTAAGTGCTACATATATTTTATGGTTCAAATCCAAGCTCAAGAGGAGGAAGATTGGGGCACACATGGAGCCCGAAAGTGCTGAACATCAAGCCCACAAAGGGTCTGAAATTCTGCCCATAAATGGGCTGCAACTCCCATCCATGTGGCAGCAATTCAAACCCCAAAAGGGACTGTTTAGTGGCTGCAATTCAAGCCCAAAATATGGGCTGAAACTCACGCTAATTGCCTTGTTTAGGCGTCGGATTTTTGGTGCTAAGTTTTGCAACTTTTTTCCTTATTTGGTTAGGGAAGAAGTTTGACATTATTTTACATGCTTTCCTAGTTAGGTTTTAGTATTTATTATTTCTATCAAAGTAGGATTTGAATCCCATGCTATTTGGGATAGGTTATCTTATATATAGTGGTGGATTTTGTTATTTTTTAAAGCAACATCATTATTAATATCATTTGAGAGGTTTCTCTTCTTTTATACCTATATGTGTGGTGACTATGGATTTATCTTGCAATCTTACAAGAAACATTCTTTAGGAGGTAACATTAATTCTCTAATTCTTATTCGTAAATTAAAAGAAGGCAATTAGTGTTATATCAATTATTGTCTCTAATTTCTTTGCAATAAGGGTCTAGATCACTTTGTCATCTAAGTTTTTGAATCGACTTTATTAGTATCATAATTAGCTTTAATCCGCTAATTTTTGAATACTAAGATCAATTACTCCCTCCGTTTCAAAATAAGTGGTGTTTTAGCTTGGGCACACCCATTAAGAAAACTACTTACTTCGAGGAAGCAAAATATACTTTTACCCACTTACCCCTAATAAATATCTTGAAAAAGATGTAACTCTTTTATTTTCTTGGTTATGTAAAACTCTTTTATTTAAATAAGGGTAAAATTGGAAGAACATCATTAAGGTCTTCTTAATTATGTGAAACAACTCACTTATTTTGAAAGAAAAATAAAAGGCTAAAACACCACTTATTTTGAAACAGGGGGAGTAGGGTTCATAACACTTAATTTTGAAATTTGGAGATTTTATTCTCGAATTTCGCATATCTTTAAATGCCTATTTTTAATCTTCGTATTTTTGCTTCAGCAATATTTTCTTGTTTTTATTCAAATAACCCGATACTCATCATATGAAGTTTCAAGTGAAATCCTAAATGAGGCAAAAACACTAGGTGGTTTTCCTTCATATATGTCCACACCTTGGAGGATAGAATTATTTGATACTTGTGCTTGTGGGAGGTAGCAGGTACCCCATGGAATTAATCGAGGTATGCGCAAGCGCCCTGGAACACCTCGGTAATTAGATAGAAAAAAGCAAAAATAGGATGAAGAGAGAAATAAATAATTAGCAAACAAGAAAGTAAATTGTAGAGTTGGTATATGCATAACTCAAAAAAAAGCTAAGCTTTCATTTGGATGTTTGTTTTGCAAAATTTAATAAACTTATAGATTTCATGATCTATGTAAATGAATGGTCTTCAAAGAAATAATCATGGTTTATTTTTCAAAAAATGAACTCATGTTTGATTAAGACATTAGCTGTAAGAATTTTTTTTTCTAATCTTGGATGAACTTGTATAGACCCTTGTGGTTCGGTCCTTCCCTGGACCCCGTGCATAGCGGGAACTTTAGTATACCAGGCTGTCCTAATCTTGGATGAACTTGGGATTTATAATCCCCGATAAGAGAGGTTCAGGATCATGGAATCCTTTTCTATCACATGGGAAGTGTTGTAGCACAATTTTCTCTCCAAGTAATAGCTACAATAGATCCTGTATTTATCAGCATGAAGAAAAAAAGAAACTAACAGAGGGGATAAATCTATGAGATCCATAAATGAAATTTAAGTTTGACATAAATTGCAGGGTTTTTTTTCTTTCTATATTTCCAGAGTATACAATTATTATCGACAAACTGGTATGGTTAATTTACCAATATAACAAAAGCATCAGTTTTCTATCCTTCTTCTATATGAATCTTCCAGAACCTTCATGAACTGTGAGTAGTCAATGCTGCAACCCCAAAGGTTGAACTTTTGAGTCAAATCTATCTGATCACTAGTCTTCAGTTACTACCTAACATAGAATCACCAACATGTCAAATCTATCTAGACTGCTCTGTCACCTTAACTCTTTTAAACTTAAAGCACCTCTGCAAGATCCTCTCTCCTTTTTTCAGGTGGCACAATTTCCTCATCAGTGGTTTAACTGGCAAAAAGTGGTTTCCTAGTGAGCAATTTACAAATATTTACACAATAAAGAGATTGTCCAGAATGAGTTTATCAAGTTTAGATATTAAGATGTAAATTAGGCATATATTAGTTATTCTATGTGCGACTTTTGAGGAACTATTGTTCGAGTTTTTCATATCAGTCAGAAAGAGAACCTCCTTTTTCCACCTCTTGTTTGCTTGTACTTTTCTTATTTTATTTGGAAACATATTAGAAAATTATTGTGGTTACGTTGTTTCCAAGGGATGACATTGGTACTAGATAGAGTATTTTGTAATTCATGAATCCTGGTATTCATGTATTGTTGGTTATTAGCTAAATGTTCAGAGATTCCATTCGATCTTCATTAAGAAGAATCATATCTTTGACGAATCAAGAATTATTTTATTTAAGTTCCTGACTCAACAAGAAATAAAGGCACATATCTGTTCTAGGAAGAATCTCACCCCCTTTCTAGAATGTTGGTTAGACTTCAAGAAATTAAATATCTTCAAATGAGTAGAGGTGTAGAGCTTGAAATGGTACAAGGGTGTAGCACCTAGGCAGTTCACATGCTAGATGTGATCTGCCAGAGGAGCATAGTGGAGAATTTACGGATGTTGAGTCTGGATAGTGGAGGAGTGGAGAAGAGAAAGGAGGTCCTCAATGATTGTTTGGTGTGACATTTCAATTTCCAAACGAGCTAGTAATGGCCAACTTGGCCATGAAAGCTTTGAGGGTAATGGTGGAAGGTCGCCTAATTCAGCAATCCTCTGTTGCAGTTTGTTGCCGTCAGAAGGAAGCTAATAGTGTATCACAGACATGTCACCTGTGGATAGATAACACCTATTTAATGCTTAACCGATGGTCATTTAAAGTTGGTTGCTGCATTGTGAGAAGAAAACAATGTATTGGTGGTGAATCTGGTGGGTTTACCGATCCATCAGTGGTGTCTAATATGTTTTGACAAATTGGTGATGCTCTAAAGGCTACTTGGATATTGATCTTAAATTTTCAAGGTCAAAGTCTGGTCGAAGACGGGTGAAACCCACCGAATTGGCGAATTCTCTACTGTACTGATCAGAGATGGACATTATTTTTACTGGGTTTTACCGGAGAAAGGAACTGAACTCAATAACAAATCCTAGCTAGGTAATCATAGAGATGGAACGCACACAAATAAATAAAATGTTGGGAGACACAAACACACAAATCTGCAATTGATGAAGAACAAACCGAAGATAACGTTAACTTCAACTCTACGTTCATCAAATGTGCTGAAGATGATGATCAATTTTACTTAGTTTTCAAAAATTTCAAATTGGGCTACAATAGGTCAGTTCCAAGGGACTAATTTCCACTTCCCACTAGTTAATAAAAAATAGGGACCAACACCAGTTGAAAAAGGGGAACAATTTTTGAAAGAATAAGAGCCAGCTTAATAAGCTGAAGTAAAGAAGAGAAATTGCAGCCCAGCTAAAGAATTATGTTATTTTGAATTCAAACATGTTTACTCTGCTTTTTCACTTCTGAATCTGACTTTAATCATTTATCAAATTGGCATCTCTTTCAAAATGGATATCTAAGACTCAGAGACGAAGAGTTACTGCTCTTAGAATTATGATTGTTATCTATCGAGAGAGACTTTCATGGATTGACATATTGTCGTTGTGGATTTGATATTATTACTTCCTCGGTCCCATTTTATGTGAGACACTTTCCTTTATAGTATGTTCTAAAAGTATGATGTCTTTCTCTTTTTGTAAAGTACTTAATTTTAGCATCCTCTTTTTACCCTTAATGACATGACTAGTTGGAATCCGCTTATTATTAAAGTTCATTCTTTTATAAGGAAAGAAAAAATAAAAATCCATGTGTAACTCTCATCACCACTCATTTAAAAGGATAATTTTTGGCTTACATGTCAAAAGTCTTTTTGTCATGCCAAATCAAACATCTTCACATAAGATGTGACGGAGAGTACGATTCAGCCATTTAGACACATTCTTTTCTTTTTGAAATGCTAGACATATATTCTTTTCTTCTTTGTTCTTTTAGGGAAACTAATGGAACACTGAAAAAGTTGTGTCATATGGTTTAATCATAATTGGTGAGTTGTATTAAAACCTCATTTGAAAGTTTGAAATATTAAAGGAGGGTGCTTTTGTTTATTCACTTATTTCTATAACATGTCCTTCACATGCTAACTTATTTCTTTTTCTTGGGCCTATCACGTAAAATATTTTCTTAATGGGTGGAAGCAGGATTTGAACGAAGTATCTCTATCTGTTCTTTCTATATTTTAGTGTTGGACATGATAATAAAAAGATATAATGCATGTGGGGTGTTGTTGATCCTAAGAAGTTCTTAATTTGCGGAATATGGATTTGTTGTAAACAATGGTTAAATGGTTTACCGGTTGATTGATCTAAAGATAGTTTGCCTTTCTAGCCTCACCAAAGCATGCTATTATGTACTTCTAATCCTCTTTTCTGAGCATATATAATCCTAGTCATTTTTGTGATGTAGAGACAAAAAGTGGACTTAAGTGAGCCTACCGTGAAAGTGATTGATCTGACTTTAAAATATTTGACGTGTGCAATTTCCTCTATTATGCTTTGTGGAGTAACTTTTAACTTCAAGATTACTGATGTACTAAATATGCCTCTTCTTCTGTCTCACTCTAGATTACAACATTAAATTTTATACTTCTTTGCCCCATTTTTTCCTTATTTAGGATGGACCTAAAGTTTATTAACTAGAATAAAATTGCAAGTAATAGCACCCAAGAGTTTGGCGTTAAGAACCATGAGGTTTCAGGTTCAAATTCTAGCAGAGACAAAAAGACTAGGTGATTTCTTCCTATCAATCATAGCCTCGGTGGACAGAGTTACCTAGTACTTGTAGCTGGTGGGAGGAAACAGGTATCCCGTGAGATTAGTCGAGGTGCGTGCAAGCTGTCCTGAACACCACCATTAACAAAAAATAATAATGCAAGTAATTGAAGAGATTGGGTCTCGAATTGGTAGCAGAGATACTTTTATTGATCTGGAGATTTTATAAGCTTAACAGTGGACAAGCATAACTTCTGAAGTTAGTTTTGGTGTTTAAAAGGTTATTCATTGTTTAAGGTAAAAAATTCCTCTGAATGTTGACGCCAAGCCCATGTCGAACAACCCGAAAAGGGAACTGAGATAAAAATAATTACTTTTCTTGATCATGCAGATTTATTGTCTTAATTGATTTGGCTTCACATTACATTGTATACTGAAGTAACTTTTTCTCTTTCATCTATCCTAGGTTGCTAGTCAGAAAACATATGGAACCTTGGGCGCAATTGTTAAAAGTCGGACAGGAATCAGGCAGGTGGGTTTCCTTACCAATCGTCATGTAGCAGTTGACTTGGATTATCCAAGCCAGAAAATGTTTCATCCTTTGCCACCTAGCCTGGGGCCTGGGGTGTATTTAGGTGCTGTGGAGAGGGCTACATCCTTCATAACTGATGATCTTTGGTATGGCATATTTGCTGGTACAAACCCAGGTAATGTAGATGCAATTTGTTGTATCGTACTTTTGCCCAATTGAACAATAGTAGTGTTCCGAATTGGATCCTGACACCCATGTATTCTTGTTGTGATGTTGTCATCTTGCAGAAACATTTGTTCGAGCTGATGGAGCATTTATTCCATTTGCAGAAGATTTTGACATGTCGAATGTAACGACGTCTGTAAAAGGAATAGGAGACATAGGTGATGTCAATAAAATAGACTTACAGTCTCCAGTTGGTAGCGTCATTGGTAGGCAAGTGGTGAAAGTTGGAAGGAGCTCTGGTCTAACCACTGGAAACATTATGGCATATGCCCTGGAGTATAATGATGAAAAAGGAATTTGTTTCTTTACAGATTTTCTAGTTGTTGGTGAGAACCAGCAGACTTTTGATCTTGAAGGTGACAGCGGTAGCCTCATTCTCTTGACTAGCCCAAATGGGGAGAAGCCACTACCTATTGGAATAATTTGGGGTGGAACTGCCAATCGAGGTCGTTTAAAATTGAAAGTTGGTCAACCTCCTGAGAATTGGACTAGTGGGGTTGACTTGGGGCGTCTTCTTGATCTTCTTGAACTTGATCTCATTACATCCAATGAGAGCCTCCAAGGTTAGTATCTCTCAGCATCTTATGATCCTTAGTCGTGTATGAGCTCTGGTTACATTTGAATCTCCTCTCACCCACCTTTTAAACTTATAAGTTAATAATTTCATCTGGAACTTCTTTTTTCTTTTGGCCCCGGGGCTTATCATTACTTCCATTTTAAAAAATTGTCATGAAATTCTGGATTTTGAGGGTTTGTGGAAATGGTGGTTGAAGAAAATTATGAACGATAATGATACAAAATCATTGCAACTACAGATATAACTAATTACCCTTGTGCTTACTCTTTAGGACATCCAACCCCTTTTCCCTACCACGAAAAGGGTTATACATGAAGTGTGGTTCAGGGAGGGGAGGATAATATGTTGTTACTTTTTGCATGGTCATGTTGTTAGAATACCAGCTTAAAATTATAAATGCCTTAGACCATATAAGATTATTAGCTCTCTAAAAGGTGTCCCCGGTACGGAAGGATAGATGAACTATACAAAAGACTATATTGGTTTATTATGCCAGTTACTACAGTTTGGTCTTTGAGAAAATATTTGAGAAATGTGATGGAACAAAAAGATTGTAGATAAAAGTCCCAAAAAAGTAGTATTCAGTCTAATAAGATCTTGGATTTCTAGTTTTTGCCTTCAAATTTTCTTATATTATTTCATCTCTATAGTCTCTACTTCTCTATTCACTTCCTCTAAATCAGTTGCTTTGCAAGAGCAAATAAATGCATCAGCTGCGGGTGTTGGTTCTGCTGTTGGAGAGTCATCACCAGCAGAGCGGATTCAATTGAAAGATAAAGCTGAGGAAAACTTTGAACCAATCAATTTAAACGTCCGACAAGATCCCATTGATGATGAGTCTGACGAAGGGGTAGTTCCGCCACTCGAGCATCAACACTTTCAAATTCAGGATGGAAATAAAGCAACTCCCTGCATTGAGCATCAGTTTATCCCAAGTGTCTCTGGTACTTCTCTAGTATGCCAGAAGATTCAACATGGAAATGGGGAATTGAAAAGACTCTCGGTGATGGGAGGGTCGGATGAAGAGATGTATGTTTCTTTGCAGTTAGGGGAGCGCGAACCAAAGAGAAGGAAACAATGACGAGTCTCAGTTCGCCATGAGCAGCCAAAATAAAAAAATGAATTGCCTCACTTTATTTGCTTCATTTGTCTATGGGAGGATAGTCAAGCACTGAACTGTGAGAACTTGGAAGATTTTGAGCTCCATAGGAGAAATTTAAGCCTCCCACCAGTATATGAGTTATATTATTATTATTATTCTTTTTCACTTTTAATTCATGAAGCTACATGTAGAGGTTAGATATTAAGTTGTACAATATGTAAGAAATGTGTTTAGAAGAGAACTGCATCTATTTTGTATCTGGTTGTATCATTTCTGTGAAGCTGTCATACAAAATCTATGAAGTGGAGGAAGCCCCCAGAACTGTTAGTGTGATGACTGCCCATTTGTATCCATCTCTTTGAACTCACAAGCAAAGATCAGAGAATGTGCATGTATTCAGCAGAAACTGTATATGTATCTCTGCTTCTATATTCAAAAAACATGACATTTTGGATTACTAGATTTGATACACCAGATTCATGTGTGAACGTGTTCGTTGAAGATCATTATTTTTATTAGCATAGCAACTTTCAGTGACTACACAAGGAGGAAAATGTTCACTGTTTAGTTGCAAAGAAACCCTTTATTTATTTAATTCTTTTTGATAGTATAGTTGCAAAGAAGCCTTTAGTTGTATCCTGGAAGTGGATATCTTAATAATGTGAAAATTTCAAGTGACGGGTGAAATGCACATTTGAAGTATCTCAATTTTTATACTTTAACTATTATCAAATATTTATCGAAACACACTTATACTATTACATGTTTATTTTTTCTGTCTGAATAATGATGGTATTTCAGGTAGGAAAATTGAGTAGTTGATAGTTAATGTGTGTTTTATTAGATAATTGATAATAATTTAAATAGAAAAAATAAAACGCGATAGTTCCAATAGGAAACTCAACAAAGTTGAATACTTAGAGGTGTGTTTTTGACCCTTCACTCAGGGCCATTTGATTATTGCAACCAATATCTTTGCATGCCTTTTGCTTATTCTCAGTACTATTTTACCAACTTCTCTTTCCCTTCAGATGAAATTTATACGGTCAACAACCTGAATTTGGAACTCCTCCAAAGTTGGAATTTTTATTTATTGACATCATCAAAACACATGCTGATGTTTCACAATTGACCATGGTATTTAAAGTAACAAGTGATGAACAAGAATTCAAGAAGCCAGGTCTCTTATTTGATTGATCCATAGCACATACTCGACTATGTTAATATGCACAATATACATATATATAAATATATATACAGGGTTAAGTTCAGTGCTTAGTTGCTTTTTCATCTCCTGAGAGTTGAGGAATACAACTAGTTTCATAGTTTGTATGTACACAACAATAGAGCCCCTTTGACCTTGTGGTAAAATATGTCTCAAGCACTTGCAGAGACAGACATGGCATTTAGCTCGACATGCTGCTTACCTTCACTTTTAGGGTGGACAATGACCGTGGCATGGGCTTCTTCCCGGGTAGTATTGTCACCTCCAACATGAGAGATAGATATAGAACCCACCTTTGGCTTTCCGCTAGGTGCATTCTCTTCACCATCCCGGTTTTCTGATACAATTTCCCACTCTTCTCTAAGAGAGGTTACATCCAAGCCTTTCTCGTGGTACCTTTCGATGTCACATGCAGTGGGTAGGATAACATAATCGTTGATTGGATTGTAATAAGGATCATGATCCGCTCTTAACCAGTGTTTGAGCACTCTAAACACATGGCGGTCACAGATGATTCCTCTGTGATCCCCAGGGACTCCAACCCTAGCTTCTGCATTAAGCCCATCAGCCTGCCAAAAAGGATGGAGAGAAGGATGGCTTATTAAACAATATCACATTAACATTTGTCAGAATCAGATGGATATAGAAGCAGAGTAAACAATCACTTCTTCAATTAGCGTGCAGGGTAGGTTAGCAGAAAAATCCAGCGGTGGCCACAGTTTCAAATTTAAAAGAACTTATTTTTAATTACTTCCAATTTTTTCTCCTTGTGACAAGAACTTTTTGCTGGCAGCCCTTAAACAGCACTACCTCAGACTTCTGAGGCACCAAAAGAAATCATCGAGAATCCACTTGTTCCTGGTAGGCACCTCACTGTCTGACCATTTAAAATGGCTTTTTTCCCCTTATTTTTTTTTTAAACATTACCAGGGGTAAAAAACGAACCACAGCTTGGTCCCTGCAGGTACTTAGTTTTCAACAGAGCTCTTAATCAAAGTAAACTTTGTTCAGATTCCAACATCCAAAAGCAGGAAATGAAAGGATACAAAAGAAAACAACTTAAGGCACAGATCTAAGATGCTCAACTTTAAAGATGTACTATGCATATAACAAAAGCTAAAATCTCGTGCAAATTAACATCTTTAATAGCAAGAGCAATTTAGAGAGGAAAGAATGACAAAAACGACAAACATTTATATTGCACATTAACCCCCGACACATATTAAGAATACATGAAAGGACCTGGGCTAAAGTATCTGCTATAACCAAATCTACTCTTCACTCTTTCCTTTCATCCATTTTTCCCCCTACTACATCCCAAGTCCAAGGAGAAAATATAACACTAGTTCAAGAAAGGAAGTGTGATGCCCTTAAACTTAAAAACACTGCATACCACATTCTATGATACATCGGTTCCAATTTGGCAAGCAAAAGAGAATATACAAGTTGGTCCAAAGTATTATTGAACATCTCTGATCTCTCTAGAAATGTAATAAGAGAGATTCATATCACGACTACACGAGGCAAAATGTATAGAGTATACCTTCGCAGATTCTGTTGGAACTGTACCATCTCCATCAACCGATATGTAGTTAGGCTGTGAATATGCATAAAAATGTTATTCATGGAGAGCAGTGTGAAAAGATAATAGGAAAATGATATTACATAATTCCATATCCAGTTGGGTCGGTCCAAAGTCAAATAAAACAATTTTACCTGGATAAATGGTAATTGTTGAAGATCAGAAATGGGTGCATTCGGACTTCCATAACTGCAAAGAAGCCAATTCAGTGACCAGATTCTCATAAATTAGAACTATAAACCGTATATAAACTACAAATATTCATTATTCACATCCATCTTCAGACAAGTAAAAAGTTGAGATCCAAATCTTTAAGAAACAAAATAGTACCAGACAGTATGAGGCGTCTCGTAATTGGTCCCATAAATGTTGTAGAACTTAACTTTATCAGGAACCTTTGCATGGCACAAAATCTCTCTAGTCTTGTTAGCCAATTTCAAGAGTTCCTGATTGAATGGCAAAGAAATCTTTTCACCATCATAAGTAACCTGCAAAGACAGATAAATGAATTTTATAGTTACTCTTCAACTTCCAAAGAAATGAAACAACAACAACAACAATAATATATATGGTTCAAGGTCAATATACAGACAGCTCAAGAGAGGAGAAAAAAGGAAATGCATTTGTCCGTCAATGATAAGTCTACGACCTATCCAGAGACCCTGCAATGAGGAGACCTAATGAAAAACAAGCTTTTCAGTATAAATTGTGTGACATACTATTCCATGGACGGCTCACCTTGTTGTTTGAAAGAGCAAGCTCATACACTGATACAGCTTCCAATGGAGAGTAAGACTCGAGTATAACAGTGGACTCTCCATTACTGTCAGATTTTTCCTTCCAAATTTCTAAAAGTGCTGCATGTTCCCATTGGAAATCAGGACACCCCATTAATTCGTATATTGATGGACACTCGATCAACTGCAAGACCAAATATCAGATGTTATCTATCAAAGAAAGTAATATTTTGCTAACAAAATTATAAATGAACTAGCCTCTTGTCCATGTTGTTAGAAGAATTCGCAACAAGATACCATAATAAGCAACTGAAGTCTAACCAATAAATAGATCAAAGAAATTATCCAAGAAAAAGACAAATGGCACACCTAATAATTAGAATGGAGATTATACTATCAATAAAACCACCCCTATGAATGTATGAGTAACACTGTAGGTTAAATCAAATTTAGAAACATAGCGCCTCCAAAAAATATGCAAAACAGTGCCTCCGCCTGTCATTAATTACATTTTTACATTGACCAACATATATAAGAATCTAAATGCACAAAATTCCACAAGATGCCAGGAAAAAAAAAAAAACTAACTATTTCATAATGATTGAAAAGGATACTGAACAGGGAACTGGCTAGAAACAGTGCAAGGAATCTAGATAACAAAGTATGCAAATGGATGGAAGAAAGAGAGAAAAGGGAGAATTGATCATAGTGCAATTCATTTGGCTTTGAAATACAAACCAGCTGATGCATACTCCATTTGGATATGAAAAACTTCTCTTCCCACCCATGCACAAATGACGTCCCATTCAATAATGAAGAGGTAATATATCCAGGAGCACCTGTAACGTGACCAACCACAGAGATGAATCACATCAATCAGAATATTAAATTGAAAAACAGTAAGACAGAAAAGAACACCATAAACAACATTTGCACCACTAATTGATATTAGCTTACTGTCAGAAAAAAGGACAAACCAAGGGGACCAAGGAATTAAGTTACAAGAAACTGGAAAATAAGAATTTAAAAAAAAAAATCACTAATATTAATTCCAAAACTATAGCCTAAGAGATTAGATATTATCCCTTGCAGTTGCAGATCTAAGGTTGCACACCAAATTGATATCGGCATAATTATACAAAATGCAAATTCTCCTACAATCAATACTCTGAAAAGCTACCATTTCTAAAGGGTAATGCTAAAAGTAAAGAAGCAGTAGAAACATTCCTAGGAAGACCAAAGTTTGATATTTAAGCTCAGATCTGAAATCTTAGTACTGTACGATCTGTGCTTCTGTAGAATCCTGTCTAGATATTCGTGGAGAGCAGAAATAAGTCTACTAGACTATTTGCGTCGAAATGTTCAAACACCAAAAGCAAGATCAGTTTGGGTTTTCTTTTGGGTTTATTTTGATTGGGTTCAAAATTAAGCAATTAAGCCTATGGGTATGCTTTTGAGCTCTAAAGTAGTGCTATCTCACCAGCATCTTTCCCGTGATTGCTTAAGGCCTTATTACATGTTAGATTACCTTACTTACCGAGTATAATAGATAAACTTACTAGAAGACTAGCAAGCAAATAGGAATTAAGATAAGTCATTACTAGAGTATTACAGAGTTTTCACCAATCTCAGCTATTGATATTGAGAACAAACTGTGTCAATGGCCGAGCCTTCAAAGATTAAACTTAAATTTTTATTTTTTTTTGACAAGGTAACATATTTTGTATATAAATCATCAGCACTAAGGTTGGGATCCAAAATTTACAACAATGCAAATTACATCCAAAAAGTAAGATCCGAGACAAAACTAGATCCTATTCCTCTCATATAGTCTACAATAGAAACAGGATCATCTATATACTCAGAACTCCACCAATAACAAAAACTTATAATGCAGTTCATTTTCAACCTATTCAGCTAAAGTTGCCCTCAAAACATCTAGTGTTTCTCTCCTTCATATGATCCACCAAATCACTGCCGGGACAATTCTCCATCTGTCTTTGTTTGTGCTGCCACTACCCTCTGTATTCCAGCTTAACTAATGCATACTGATTTACTAGACAATATGGCATTTGGCCTCAATATACAAATATGATTACTTTTTCTCTAAGTAACAAAATATGATCCACTTCTATGACGTTACATCATCTTTCTTTGCTAATCCATGTAAGTCTTCTTTTGCTCATTCCCTAAACAGTTTGAAACAAGTCAATCAACGCCTAAGTTACACAACCATGCCAAAAGATAATTGATACATGAAATTAGGCATAAAGATTTACACTTGATTTTTTTAATAAGTTAAAATATAAAACTTGTTTCAAACAGAAAAATTAAACTAGAAATTGAAAATTGTAACAGAACATAACATTTCCTTTTTTAACATTACTAAAACATGTATCAAATTTAATACTCCCTCTGTCTCAATTTGTTTGTCCTACTTTCTTTTTTAGTTCGTTTCAAAAAGATTGTCTCTTCCCCTTTTTGGCAGCTCTTTAATTCTAACTTTTCACGTGGCATGTTTAAAACCACAAGATTAAAGGACATTTTGGTACATTTTACATATTTTTAGTTTAAGACCACAAGATTCAAAAGTTTTTTTTACTTTCTTAAACTCCGTGCCAAGTCAAAACCACACAAACAAATTGAAATGGAAGGAGTGCTAGACATTAATCTCCCATGGGTAGGGGTCATTAAGCAGAGCAAAATTGTGGCTTATTTACTTCAAAAGGCAAAACCTAAAGTAGGGATAAAAGAAAATTAAGTTTTGGAAAAACTAGTTGCTAGATCATACACATGTAAAAGTGAAATTTTTCTATAGCTTTTCCATTCAACGATTAGGCATCAATTGCTTGGTGTAGCTTAGAGGATGGATATTTGTTATACTTCAAAAGGAAACAGGTGTATTCAGATTTCAGCTACAGATGGCGCCAGCTCATTGCTTTGGGCTTTTTATAGAAGACTTGTATGTGAAGTCAACATACAAGTTACTAGTCATTCTCTATTTTTTTTCTAAAGGTAACTATATTCATATATCACAAAAAAACCATCACGAAAAAGTGATTTGGGGGTGGGATTCAGTGTTGTCAAAGGCACGCTTAAACCCTGAAACGAGACGTTGAGCGCTTCGCCTCGTTTAATGTGCGTTTTAATGTCATCATCAGGGCTCTAAGACAAACTTTTCCTTGCAAATAAGCGTTTCTTGAAGAGTCGACACTAAATTATTGATATTTCACTTAATCCTTAAAAAAAATCAGTTTGTTTATCATATATTTGTTATTCATGCTTATAACTATTAGTCTTGGGCTAGATATAATATATTTGTATGTTTTCTCCCTTTGGGCCCTTTCTCATTAAAGCCCACGCTTATTTAGGCTTTGCGCTTAAAGCTCCAATGGATCTTAGAGCTTTTTTGCGTTTTTCGCTTTTGATAACACTGGTGGGATTCAAAAGTACACTGGATAAAACCAGAAACTGAAAAGATAAACTTCACACTTTTCCTATGAAATCTACTAATCTTCTATATCCCCTATTAGGTCTTGTTTGCACCAAAAGTAAAAAAGACCGAGGCATTTCATCTTGATTTTCTGGATGTGATTGCTTCTATCTTGAAAATGTCTAGAGTTTCTTTCCTTCCACACTGTCCCCCGTATGCATGTTGGAATGCATTGCCACCAATCTTCCTCCGCCTCTCTTCTACCCACACCTTTCCAATTGCTAAGCATCTCAAAAGTGGTTGAGTATTACCCAACTCAGTCCAAGGATACAAAAGAACATGTACCACAAATTTGCAGTTGTCTTGCAATGTAAAAATAAATGTTCATTATTTTCTGCATAGGCATCTTGAGCAAATCTGTAGACCTCTTCTTTGTAGGGCTTCATGAGTTAAACAAGCTCTTCTGACAACTAACCATACAAAGTGGAAAACTTTGACCTTCCATATGAGTTCCCAAGACCACAAAGCTGTCAAGGGGGTTACATTTTTTAGATTGCAGTAGGCTGAGCCTACTTAATACTTCCCTTTGTTACATAACTTCCAAACTTGTCTATATGTATCAGTTGAGGTGCCAGTGAAGAGATTCCAAAGCAGGCTTGAGACTCAGTAAATTCCTAAATATTCAGTACCATCCTAAATATCAGATTCCAACCTTAAGCACTCCATATCTGAGAGACTGTATCTTCTCTTTTGAAGATTTACATTGTACATATCAGGGGAATTGGTCTTTTAGGTTAAGCTTGTACTAACCAAAGGTCGCTCCAGAAGTCTGTCTTTGCTCCATCCCCCACTCTAATGGATATGTTGGTGCTATAGTTAGGCCAAAGCTTTCTGATAGTCTTCCACACAATACAACCATAATACATCTTCGGTGATCCAGTGATTCATCAAACCATACTTTTGGGTTATGAATCTTCTCCATATAGAAAAAGCTTCAATACTGAATCTCCATACCCATTTTTGAAGCAAACTTCTATTACGTAGGCTAAGATTTTTTATGCCCAAACCCCCTTGCTTCTTGCTGAGAGTCGATGAGTTCCACTTTACCAGATTGTAGTCTTTTTTCTCCTAGTTACCTTGCCAGAGGAAATCCCTTCTAAGCAGATTGATCTTCTTCTTTACACCTTTGGAGATGGGAAAAAGAGACACCATGTATGCTGGGAAGGCATCGATAACTGAGTTTACTAGTGTCATCCTACCTCCAATGGAAAGATATTGGCGTTTCCATCTTATTGATTTTTTCTGACACAATTCCCAAATATGTTCTCTTCTCTCTTCTCCTTCTAATTTCTCATGGTATCAAAGTTCTCCTTTCTCTAATTTTCTTTTTCTTCAAAAATGAAATTTTGCAAAACATAATCGAAGAAACAAATATATATACGCACACACACAAATATATACAAATATATATACACATACCCCAAAAAAAATACGTTCATAAATTTGGTATATGCTAATTCGACCATCTTGGATGACCTCCGAACCGACCTCCCACATAATCGAAATCTTAAGCCTCCGGCAACCTAGCTTACAAAAATCCACCTCCAGAAACCACGTGTGTGAGACACATACACCACCGAAATCTCTGTTACCAACTCCATGCGCTAGCGCGTGACAGCATCTACAGCCACCTTTTCCGGCAAATTTTTGTTCCTTCTTAATCGATTTGATCTCCTCTTTCACCGGGTGATATCAGTTTCTTCTGGATTTCTCTTATGTGCACTCTGCCAAATTTGTTACCGTTGACTCTATTCTGTTACTGTTGGTTTCTTTTTCTTTTTTGGTGATAAATCAAGAGCAATTGTTGTTATATATATATATATATATATATATCTTCTAGTGACATTTTCTAGTGACATTGCATCAATTGAAATGTTGAATTGAATTAAAATAGATGCACAAATGTGTAGTCTTCGGTGGAATTTACTTGATCCTAAATTGTTAAATTTATTTCAGTCTTGTAAGACTTGTTGCAAAATGTGGAACAAAACCAAAACTGGATACATGATGTACAACTCATTCAAAAAGTTGTCAGATATCGTTCATCTATAGCAGAATCAACAAGGCATGGTGAGTTATTTGGTCAGGTAGAATCCTTGAAGAATATATTTGATTCTCTTACGTCTTTTACCGACAAACTGGATGATCAAGAGACGCAAAGGGACGATTTTTTTATGATTTTGATTGAGTTGTGAGCAGATCTCACCTCAGTTTGTGACCAACATCCTTTATAGCCCATATTTTCCTACCTTGAAAGATGTATTTTCCAGGTTATTGCGCACCACATTTGCACCACTACATCAATATGGCTGCTCAAACTAACAATTTTCCAGGAGGATACAAAAAGGAAAATGAAGGAACAATAAACATAACACTCATTGTAATAAGGGAGGACATGTAAGCAAGGAATGTCAGTTTTTCCTCTTTCATTGCACTCATTGTAAGAAGGGAGAACATGTAAGAGAAAAATGTCGGCTTCTTCATGGTAAGCCTTCACGCAGTAATGATCGCCCTCAACATGCAGCAAATATGGCTCATTATAGTATTATGCCCACACCTGATAGCAAAGATGGATCATCTCAATCTATCATTTCAACGGAAACAGACTATATTAATTACCTTCAGTACCAAGCATCAAGGCAGCAATCATCAACTTCATCAGTTGTTTGCACAGGTCAACGTGGTAACTCCTTTGCTTATGTCGCACAATCTTCATCTCAATTGATTCTTGATTTTGGTGCTTCTGACCATATTTCTGGTAACAAAAATACCCTCTCTACTCTTGCTAACCGTTCTACCCTATCTATTGTAGCTTTGAATAATGGATCAAAGACTCTTTTAAAAAGATAGGTATAGCTCACCCTCCATCGTCCATGCCTTTAAAATAAGTCCTTTTTGCACCTAAATATCCATATAATCTTATTCCCATTAGCAATTTAACCAAAATCTGAAGTGTGATGTAAGCTTCCTTGATGATTCTGTTCTTGTGCAGGATCGGAGTCCGGGACATATGATTGGAAAAGGACGTGAGTCACAAGGAGTGTACCTGCTATCCATCTCAACACCACATGTTGCATTCACTTAGGTTGCTTCCTCTGAATTGCTCCATAGTGAACTGGTTCATCCAAATCTCTTGAAATTGCAGAAGATGGTTCCTGATTTATCTAATTTATCATTGTTAGAATGTGAGCCGTGTCAGCTTCAAAAGCACACTCATGCCTCTTTCCCAAAGCGCATCAATAATCGGGTCACCTCTATGTTTGAAATTGTTCATTCAGACATATGGAGTCCAAATCATGTCAGGTCTTCCTTAGGCTTTCATTATTTTGTAACTTCTATTGATGAGTATTCCCTGTGCACATGGTTATTTTTAGTGAAAGATAGATCCGAGTTATTCTCCATCTTTCAGAAATTTTGTGCTAAAATTCGCAATCAATTTAGTATTTCCATTAAGAAGTTAATCAATAATAATGTCCGAGAATATTTCTCTACTTCTCTTGTTTTATGTCATCCCAGGGCATACTGCACTTGTCACTTGTGCACATACTCCATAACAAAATGGAGTTGCTGAGCGAAAGAACAGACATCTAATTGAAATAGCTCGGATATTGCTCATTCACAATCATGTCCCTTTATGTTTTTAAAGTGATGTTATTACTGCTTGTTAATCAATTTTATGTCTTTATCTATTTTGCAATTCAAGAGTCCACACTCGGTCCTCTATACGGATAAAAATTTGTTCCCCCTTCCTCCACGTGTGTTTGGTTTGTACCTGTTTTGTTCATAACCATATCCCTGAAAAAGACAAACTTCGGCACAAGGCTTTTAAATGTGTCTTTCTCGAGTATTCTCGTTTACAAAAAGGTTAGAAAGCTTTCATCCCTCTGCCAATAAGTACTTGTCTCAGCAGATGTTACCTTTTTCATAACTTCTCTGTATTTTTCTCCTAATACTGAAAATCAGAAAGCCATATTAGTAGTCCTTCCAAGTCCAACTATTCCACCCTAGCTCCACCTCCGCCTCTTAAGGTCTATTCCTGATGACCTCAACCTCCTTCTGAGCTTGCTATCCCAGTTAACATTTCTAACTCTAATACAGGTACACAAAGCACTCCTGGTGACTCAGTTACCTGCTCCAACAATGTCTCATGCTTTGGTCAAGCCCTCATAAGATAATCTTCATATTGCTCTTCGCGAATGTACTAGAACTACTGCCAATTAAACTCACATTTATACTTATTTAAGTTATCATAGTATGTCACCTTTATATCATGCCTTCATTAATAGTTTTTCAACTGTCAAAGTTCCCAAGACTGTGGCGAAAACATATGTTCATCTAGGTTGGCGTCAGAGTGTGACTGAGGAGATGACTGTTTTGCATGAAAATGGTACTTGGGAGCTCATTCCTTTACCTGAAGGCAAAACCACTATTGGTTATCGTTGGGTATTCACTGTTTAAGGTAGGTTCTAATGGAGCTATTGATTGTCTCACAGCGAGACTGGTTGCTAATGGATACACTCAGATTTATGGCATTAACTATGAAAATATTTTCTCACCAGTTGCCAAGAATTCGCCTTCTCGTCTCTATAGCAATAATAAATCATTGGCTTCTTTTTCAGCTGGACATCAAAAATGCATTCCTTTCATGGAGACCTTGTTGAAGAGGTTTATGTGGAGCAACCATCAAAATTTGTTGCTCAGGGGAAGTCTGAACTTGTTTGTAGACTTTGTCGATCCCTTTATGGTCTCAAGCAGTCTTCTAGAGCATGATTTGGTCATTTTCAAGTTGTTGTCCAGCAGTGCCAACCGAGGCTAATCATTCCATATTCTACAGGCATTCATCACATGGAAATCGTATCTTTGTGATTGTTTATGCTGATAATATTGTTATCACACATGATGATCATGAAGGTATTGCAAAACTCAAACAAATACCTTTCAAGTCACTTTCAGACTAAGAATCTAGATAAGCTCACATACTTTCTAGGCATTGAAGTAGCACAGTCTGGTAATAGTATTGCTATTACACCAAGGAAATATGTTTTAAACATTTTGAGAGACGTTGATATGTTGGATTGCAAATATGTGAACACTCCCATGGATCCAAACTATGCTTATACCAGGACAAGGGGAGCCTCTAAAAGATCCTATCTTATATCACACGACTAGACACCTCATTTGTTGTTAGTGTAGTTAGCCAGTTTCTGCAATCACCTTGTGCTAGTCACTGGAATGCAGTAATTTGCATTTTGTGATATATCAAAAGCTCTTCGGGACAAGGTTTATTGTATGAAGACAAGGACACGCCCACGTTGTTGGGTATTCTGATGCAGATTGGGCAGGATCTCCTTCTGATAGGTGGTCCACTCCAGGTTATTATGTTCAAATTGAAAGCAATCTAATATCTTGAAAAAGTAAAAGAACAAGATGCTGTAGCTAGATCAAGCACGACAGCAAAGTATCGAGCTATGGCAGTGGTTACGTGTGAGCTTATATGATTGAGACGATCTCTTCAAGAATTGAAGATGGAAGGAATTGAACCGATGAAATTGATTTGTGATAACCAAGTTGCACTCCATATTGCTTATAATGTCGTTTTTCATAAAAGAACGAAGCACATTGAGATAGATTATCACTTCATTTGAGAGAAGATTGAGTTTTGATACATCGCCATGAGTTTTGTCAACTCAAAAGAATCAACTGGCAGATATTTTCACAAAAATTAACTCCGAGAATTCAGAATTGACTATATTTGTGACAAGCTAGGAGCATGTGACTTATACCCAGCTTAAGGGGGGTGTTAAATATGAAATATTTAGATAGTATAAATATGGGAATATTCCTAAATCCCTATAGTTAGGCAATTAGAAGATTGTTTAATATTCTTGTTAGTTCTTTCCTTATTTACATTCTTCGTAACAGCTATTAAATCCCAATAGCTTAAGGAAATAATAAAATTACTAATTCCCAAATTCTCTTTTCTTCTCCTTCTAATTTCTCACCTTTAATTCTTCAGCTCCAGGTTTCTTTGATATCATGCTATGAAGGTGGCATTGAACGATTTTTCAAAGATCTCATTCTGGTGAAAGTTCTGGATAGTTTACATTAAGTCATCTTTTCTGGATAGTCTACATTCATCTTTTAGCTTCTATGAAGGGTCTCTGAAGCCAATCTTGCACATATTGGGTGATCTTGAGGCATTTATGGTATTCAAAAGAAGGTCTCTACTTTTTTGTTTTTGTATAAAGCTTCTTCTAAAAATTAACCATAGTCATCTTTATGTCAGCAGGTTCAAGGATTTCCTCACACCTCACCACTCGTCTGTCAATGGTATTGTACCTATTGTGTGATGTTGCCATCTCTGGAAGAATCTGGTGCTATTATCTCCCTACTTTAACGATAGCACCCTAGATTTATGTCTCCACTTCGATTCTTCATTCTTGGCCAACTCCTCCAGCTCCACTAAAATTATGGCTCTAATCATCATCTCATCTTCATTAAGCTCTCTATTGTCTTGTGAGTGAGCAAGATCAGCTAATTCATTGAGAAGGCTATTCTTTCTATTGCTTAGTTCACCAAAAGTGTTTTGCTCCATTCTTTAAATTTCTGCTTCGGCACCTTTAGTTTGATGTTAGATCTACAGTCAGGGCATCAATGTACCGTGACTTCATTCCACCAGCTTTAGATTAAATCATTGAAACTTCTACTCTATTCTTTAAATTTCTGCTTCAACATCTTTAGTTTGATGTTAAATCTACAGTCAAGGCATCAATGTACTGTGACTTCATTCCACCAGCTTTGGATTAAATCATTGAAACCTCTATTTCAAGCCACTAATGCTCAAATTTAAAATACGGAAAAGGGTCAAAAATACCCCTCTACTTTAGTATATTAGCTAACTTTGCCCCTGGTTATACTATGGGGCCAAATATACCCCTCTACTTTAGTATATTAGCTAACTTTGCCCCTGGTTATACTATGGGGCCAAATATACCCCGCCGTTAACAAAGTAAACAAAATTGCCCCTCAATTGGATGGAATCCCCCAAATTGACTTAAAATACCCAATTTCAATTAAATTACTCATTTTTTCTTTAAATCCGAGTCTGCCCCCACTAAACTAAATAAACTCATTAGGATTTAATTATTCAAAGCAAAATAAGTTCTCTAAAATTATTCAGAGAAAAAACCTTAAAAATAAAAGGAGTTCGATCATACAGTTATTTCTCCTCCGAAAATATTGGAACAAACAAAATAGCAACCAAATATTTACCAAATCAGGCTTCATCGTTCTTAATATGAAGAGATTTTGGTAAATATTTGATTTCTATTTTGTTTGTTCCAATATTTTTGGAGGAGAAATAACTGTATGATCGAACTCCTTTTATTTCTACGGCTTTTTCTTTGAATAATTTGAGAACTTGTTTTGTTTTGAATAATTAAATCCTAATGAGTTTATTTAGTTTAGTGGGTCGGGTTGGATTTAAAGGAAAAATAGATAATTTAATTGAAATTGGGTATTTTAAGTCAATTTGGGGGATTTCATCTAATTGAGGAACAATTTTATTTACTTTGTTAATGGAGGGGTATATTTGGCCCTATAGTATAACCAGGAGCAAAGTTAGCTACTATACTAAAGTAGAGGAGTATTTTTGACCCTTTTCCCTTTAAAATAAGCACTTTTTTATTCCCAGTTCCCACATTCAAGAATAATAGGGCTATGATCAGAGATAACTCTTCGCAGTTATATCTTCTATTTGATGTCCTTGAAGGATTCCTCCAATTCCATTTAGTAAAGGAATCAATCAAGTTTTGTTGCACTGTGGGATTTATACCTTTGAACCATTTGTAGGTCACCCAATTCGGACGAGGATCATGCAGCTCCATGTCTTCAACCTCCTAGACAAGACATCCATGATATTTGTGATTCTGTTGTATCCCCTTCTTTCAATCATGTACATGTTTGTGTTATGATCTCCACAGGTGACCCAAGGGCCCAAACATAACTATCTGATTACCGCAATTTCTCCCCAACACTCCTCTCTACGGGTATGAAGGATATAGACCCCTCTTAGGCTCCAACAGAGAGAATGTCATACAGGTAAAATTAAAGGAGCTGGAAATTGACCTTTGTCAACTAGATCCCCAAACCAAATTCTACTGTCACACATAGTTAGGATACCAACACTACTTCCTTCGGCCTCAATAAATCCACATCTCATTCATCCACGGTTGCTTGACAATGAGCAACATCCTTCTCCACCTTTGTTTCTTGAAAGCAATATACATTATTCTTTCACTTTTGCAATAAACTCTCAACGACTATAAGAATTTAAGTCCCCTTACAAGCCATGAGATTAGACTAACTTTCATTGACTTAATAAGTCAGACTGAGAACTCTCCCCCTACATCTGGCTCCTTTCACCTCCTTATTTAGACAGATTTCAAATTTTTTAATTCAAATTTGCTAAGCCTTCTGCTTCTGGGAGTTTTGCTTTTGTTGTCATGTTCTTGTTTCTCTAGCAGTTTATTTCTATTATCAAGAACAAAATTTGGCCTCTTCTTTACACCCTACAAAGGCAGCCCCATAAATGTTACTAAGGTCCAATATATTGGAGTTGACCCAATTTGATGCATCTGCTTCAGCCTCCCGTGTGTCCGGTGTTTGGATAGCTATTGTTTCAATATCATAGATTTGTTGCATTTGCATGTTTTCTTCTTTTGCTTGGGGAGATTTAATGTTACCAGGATCAACCAATCTATGTGTCTGAGGGACTAGTACTTAAATTTTGGTTCTCTGCGATGTTATGTCAATTTGAATGTGGGGGTCTTTGATAATCGGCGCATCTGCGTCATTTTCTTTGTCTCCGGGGTTTAAAGCTGATCATTCCCATCCTTTGGAGGTTTCCAAGAATTTAGAAGTCAACGCTTTAAGGTCGTATAACTCTTTTAAAAGAGTTTGTAGAGACCTCACGTGCAGGCACGTGCTCTTTAAAAGAAAGTTTAGACTGGGGTTTTGATGTTTGGCCCAAATAAGTAAAATTTGGGCCTTTACTTGCATCTTCTGAATGTTCCAGATTTGGCCGGCCCAAATTATATTCAAGTTGTGTGTCACGTGTAGTTGCACATATTGGGACCACAAATGTTTTATATACCAGGTTGTTTCCCCGCTTCTTTATCCTTTGTATTTTTCCTCGATATCTGCTGGACCAAAGCTTGTTCTCCTTCCTCTTCTCCAATATGAAATTCCACCGGAGATTCTATCCATATCTGAGTTGTGGAAAAGAGTCCCCCATTCTTGTTAGTCACCTCCTTTAGGATAGAAGGTTGCATCACCAAGAATTTTGATTCTGGCCCATTTGAGGTGGTTTCTTAGTTGCGTGGATAGTTTGGAGGGTTGAGGTATTAATTCTAATTTGAAATATATACATTTCCTAGACTAAAAACATGTGGAGACATCATTGGGATAAATGCAGCTCACTAGAAATGACAAAAGAGCTGCTTACCTTGGAATGGTGCAGCTATTGCAATCCAATTCTTCACATATTTTTCAAAGATCTGCAAATACAACAACCATTACAGGATTAAAACTAAAATAATCAATTTTAGGGCCAAGAAGAGTGGTTAGGAAGTGAAGAAGCCGGGTCAGAAGTTCAAAAAGGAAAGGAAAATGAGGCTTTACATCACTGTTGAGAGCCATGAAACATTTGACCAGAAGACCACCCATAGAATGACTTATGATGTTTATCTTTTTGCCTCCTGACGCAGTATGTATGGATTCTAGCTTTTGAGCAAAATGCTCCATTGTTTCCTGAAGCCTGGAGAAAAACAAAATGGAAAGTTTTCAGCATTAACATATGGAAACATTTTCAACATAAAATATAATACATATGTAACATTAGATCTTGGCATTGAGCTGAGCTTTTTACTGTGCTGAGCCCGAATTGGCTCTTTAATATTTAGTTGTGTAGTACCACGTTATTAGAAAATTAGATTTATAATAAATTAGTTTGAAAAATATAGGCATTACTAGTTTAAATTGATCATTGCATTTAACTTGATTGAATTATATACAAAATTAGTTTAAATTAGAACTCAATTCAAATGACGGAAACTTAATACTAAACATAGAATAGAACTTTCGGACAAAAAATAAAAAAGTTAAAAATAAAAGCAATGACAAACATTAAAAAATTGTACAACGTTAAACTTCTTTGATTTGAATGTTTAAATTTAGACTATTAATTTTTGTAACACCATAAAGTATCTTAAGTAACAATGTATATAAAAAATTAATTGCATGGAATTAATTAAGTACAAAATTATAAATAATAATTATTAAATTGACATTTTAATAACTTAATTAATATTAGTAGATAAATTTTAATTCTAAAGTGACTATTACATAACCAAAGCGAGTCAATCGAGCTGAACTAAGCCCGAGCTTTGACTGAGCTTTAACTAAGTTGAGCCAAACTAAATACAGACAAGCCCCGAGCCGGCTCGGCTCTTTGCCAAGGCCTATGTAACAGTAATGAGTGACCCGCTCAATTTAGATAGTAAATAATATTAAGATATGATATTGGAGAAACACTGTGGTTATTAAATGTCGTTAAACAAGAGACTAAATCCGTAAAAAACATCTCTACTTCAATTCTTCAAGGAGGATCAAGAAACACACAAAATTAGTGATACTCAACAGTTGAAATTGAGCAATCGTGTTCAATATCTATAAAATGGCCAGCAGGTACCTGTTGCTTTGACGGAAATCATAGCCAAATCCGAAGAGTGTTTTTCCTTCTTGGTAACCCCAGCTGAGCATCTCAGCTATCATATCATGGAAATAATACACACAATCAGACCCAATAATCTGCAAAAGAGGATGAGGCAAAGTAGTCAAACTTCTGATTTCATAAAAATCATTACAATATTGACTTTAATATTTTAGCACTACAATTGAATCATTAAGGAAAGGAAACTGGTTTCCAGACACAACCCATTCATTCTCTGCTGCACTCGAAGGTTCTACCATCATAGCACTTTCGTCCTGCCCCTTAATCTGAAGTAGTCCCCCTGACCATTTATTTTGCCTATACATCACAAGGATTGAATCTTACTGCATTCTACCTCGTGTCACCTTAATGGTAAGGAACTTTATAAAATGACTCCTCTTTGTTATAACTTCTCTTTTCAATAAAACTGAAAGCTTGAATCAGTCTGATTTCTTCAATGAACTATCTACGCGGTTTACTGTGTTCATTACTAAAAAACATAATCTGTCCACTTAGGTACGCATTCACTTAATCCCTTGAAGGGGTACACGATTAGCAGATGAAAGAAACTTAATTTTCCTAGCTGCATCTCTAACTAGGAAGAACTACTGGAAATATCTTAGCTGAAAAGCAAGATGAAGATCTGCTACACCTGACCAAGCCAACGCATGAAATGTTACCTTGAAACACATTTTGTCTATGAGAATACTCCATTATTCAAAATATAAATTTTACAGGAACAATGAAATGCTCAAACACTACTTTCAGAGAGGTAATACTACTAGGATCTTGCAAGACTTTAGAAGAGAAAAGCCATTTGGGCTCTTCCCTCTCTTAGTAAATTCCAATTTCCATCCCTCAAAATAAGACCCTATCTATAGTGCTTTATTGTTTAGTTTGTGAGACTGCTCTTGAAATAGGACAAAATAGTTATTTTGATTTATCATTGGGACAAATCTCAGCACTGCTCCAGTCCGATTATATATGTGGGTTTTCAATTGATAAACGCTAATGGATAAATAAATAATCTTCTAAAATTTCAACACAATGACTACACATACTACATTCCACAAGGAAGCTAACCATGTCGGGATCCAAATTATCAATAGCATATAGTCCATATCTGTCTTCTGG
The DNA here is from genome assembly GCA_018107945.1 of Datura stramonium. Taxonomy (NCBI): domain Eukaryota; kingdom Viridiplantae; phylum Streptophyta; class Magnoliopsida; order Solanales; family Solanaceae; genus Datura; species Datura stramonium. The sequence goes on along the minus strand of JACEIK010000420.1, from coordinate 286,462 downwards.
GACCTCAATGCTTGTGTCAGGGTCTAAATTGGCAGTTCTACCTGTTTCATAACACCCGAAAGGGAAAAAATAATCAGGAAATTAACACCTAAAACCAGCTTCTTCTTCCCTTTTTTTTTAAAAAAAATTTATAAATAAGATAAACATCAAAATACAGCCTTTAAGAGCACAACAACAGAAATTATATATCAATACACATGCTTAACAAGAAAGAAAAAAAGATAACACAAAGAAGATGTAAACTTAACTTACCAGTAGAAGGGTCAAAGCGACACCATAACTTGTCACAAAACTCATGATCGGCACCAAGGATTCGGACCCAAACCCGCTCGGTGCGTCCCGTTTTCTTATCAACGGCGTTAAGGATCGAACCCGCGATACCCGGAACTAACAGAACTGGGTCAAGGGTCGGGTCAATGTACTCCTGAGGCTTCTTGATCAGCTTCAGCCACATCTCTATTGACTTCACCAACTCCTCTAATAACATCGCCATCCCCCCAAAGACAAATTGCAGATTTTAGGTACTGCTTCAGAAGTGGAAGAAAAAAAGTCAAATATAGGGATTTATTAGACGAAATTGAATAGAACAGAGGGTAAATTTAGAGTTTGATTCAATGAAATTGAAGAAGAAACAGGGTGAACTTTAGGCAATGGAATTTGACTTTCTTTTTTATGGATAAGGGAAGGCGGAGGAAGGCGGCAATCGATGACGGAGAAGAGCCGTGGAGTTGACGGAAAGTGACAAGAGTATCTGATTTATTAATTTTTCACTTTGATGATGATCATGAATTACTATTATACCCTCAAAGTAGATAAAGACATCACTGGACGAGAGTATTCACGTGTTTCACGTAAACCAAAAACAGATGGCTT
>JACEIK010000420.1:263553-274183 GCA_018107945.1 Datura stramonium | reverse complement strand
TCCTCCGGGCTCAGACACAGTTATTTATATCAGAGGCCATAGCCTGAGCTGGAGACCCAGGGGGCCGGTAGAGGTGCTCGTAGTTAGTAGACGAGTGGAGCGTTTTATTTTTGGATGGTTTTGACCCGGGTAGGGGTATATAGATTGTTTGATTAGTTGGCTCCTTCCGGCCTATGAGGGCTGGTATTGGTTCTTGCTTGTTATATATATATGTATTTATATGTTATATATGAGCTAATAGACAGCAGGTCTCCATGTCGATAGGTACGCTCCTGCCTCATTCACAGTATAGAAAAGTCTGATTCAGCTTATAGTAGTTCTTACAGATCCATATATTTCCTATTTTTCAAAGGTTCTAATTATGTTGTTTATATTTAGATGTATTCAGTTGCTTTGCATACTCAGTACCAGTGGTATTGACGCCCGTTTGGGGCACTGCATTACTTGCCTGCAGGTACTCATAGACGAGGAGCCGAGCCCTCGTGATTCCAGCCAGCTCATTGAGTCATCAGCTCTTGTCATTCGGAGCTAGACAGCTAGAGGTCTATTTCTTTTCTTTGTTGTAAAGTATGGGTAGGTCGGGGCCCTGTCCCGACTATTTTATCAGTATTCATAGAGGCTTGCAGATTGTGTGTGTATATCTCCCTGTGGTTAGTGGTGCCGGTCGTGTAGGGTCGTCGTTTGTTTAGTTGTTTAGTATTGTTGATTGTGTTGGACGTGGGGGGCCATATTCTGATAATAGTGGTGACCTTGACGGTCACGTAGATGTATAGTATCCATTATGTTGAGTTACAGGTAACTAGACAGCATGGTAGCCTTGTCGGCCCGCATAGGTTTCCCCATAAGAGTAGGATTCTGGNACAGCTAGAGGTCTACTTCTTTTCTTTTGTTGTACAGTATGGGTAGGTCGGGGCCCTGTCCCCACTATTTTATCAGTATCCATAGAGGCTTGCAGACTGTTTATATATATTTCCCTGTGGTTAGTTGTGCCGGTCGTGTAGGGTCGTGTGTATGTTTAGCTGTTTAGCGTTGTTAACTGTGTTGGCCGTGTGGGGCCGTATTCTGATAGTAATGGTGACCTTGTTGGTCACGTAGATATACAGTATTCTTTATGTTGAGTTACAAGTAACTAGACAGTATGGTGGCCTTATCGGCCCGCATAGGTTTCCCCATAAGAGCAGGATTCTGGTTAGCTGATGATACAAGACAGGTGGCTATAGGCCCAGTCGGCCGGAGGCTGTATTTACAGCCGTTATATAGTCCGTCGATTCCAGGAATCTGAGATAGAGCCAGCCAGACACCAGATGTGCTTAGGCTCACCAGTTTAGCAGTCCAGGTCCTGATAGGGCACCAGGTGCCAGTCATACCCCCAAGGCGGGGCGTGATAAAAGCAAGACCAAAATGAGCTACTGAGCTCCATATAGTTTACACGATCCTTGAAAATGTTAGCTGATAAATCTTTAGCCATAGAATCAACAATCATCAAAAGTAGTACTACCAAACTCAAAACCCAATCTTGCTTTCTCACATATTCTTGAACTATCAAAACTTTATCTGGATATTACAAAAAATTCTCAATGGACCTTGAAACAAAATTCGACAACTTTAAGGTTCCAAATAAAATACTTTAATCATCACGTGTGTGTTATATTTTCATAGCATGTTATTAACTCAGCCTCAATATGGATGTTACAATAATGGTTTACTTCAGTCTTATGCAAGAAACATTACCTCTAATAAGGAGAAAAATATTTCATAAAGTAAATTTAATAATTTCTTTGCATCCACCCAAATTAGAGCGTGAATATCCAATGACCTCCAATGAGTTAGAATATTTGTATGTGAGCTTAAAATTCTTGGCTCCTTAAAATATCTCAAAATTCTTTTACCAGCTTTTCCATGATCAAGACCAGGGTTACTTTGATATCTACCAAATATTCCTACCGCAAAGATAATATCAGGTCCAGTTTACAATTGTGCTTACATAAGGCTCCCAACAAATGACGCATATGAAATGTCTTTCATTTGTTCTTATTTCAATGCATTTTGTGGACATTGGATTGACAAGAATTTGTCACCTTTAGTGACGGGTGCTGCTATAGGTGAACAGTTCTTCATTTCATATCTTTTCAGAATTTTTTCAATGTAAACTTTTTGAGATAGTCCAAGCAATTTTTGAGATATGTCTCCATGAATCTCTATGTCAATGACATAGGAGGCTTCACCCATATCTTTTATTTCAAAATTTTAAACAAGAAACTGTTCGTCTCATGCAACAATTCTCAAATTACTAGAAGCAAGTAAAATGTCATCTACATATAGGACAAGAAAAATATATTTTCTCTCACTTATCTTAAGGTATATACATTGATCAATAATGTTCTCCTTAAATCAGAATGAAGAAACAACATTATGAAATTTAATATACCATTGGCGAAAAACTTATTTTAGTCCATAAATTTATTAAATTTGCAAACAAGGTGACTTTTATCATTAATTATCACAAAATCCTCCAGGTTGTTGTCGCATGTAGACCTCCTCTTCAAGATATCCATTCAAGAATGTCGTTTTCACATCCATTTGATGTAGCTCTAAATCAAAGTAAGCTACTAATGCCATGGTTATTCTTAATGAATCCTTTTTAGACACTGGAGAGAAGGTTTTATGGTAATCAATGCCTTTCTTTTGAGTAAAACCTTTGGCTACAAGTCTGGCTTTATATCATTTTAATATTATCAGATAAGTCTCTTTTAGTTTTATAAACCCATTTAGATCCTATAGTAGAGACTCCTTCTGGTAATTCAACTAGATTTCAAACTTTATTTTTGGTCATAGATTCCAACTCTTCCTTCATGGAATCATACCAAAGTGTGGAGTTTTCTCCACTCATGGCTTGTGAAAATGAGCATGGATCATCTTTAAGTCCAATATCGTAATCAAACTCTTGAAGATATACAACATAATCACTAGAAATTATTGGTTTAAGAACTCTTGAGGATTTTCTTACTTCCACTTATTCAGATGTTCCTTCAACGGATTCAGGTAAAGTGGGTTGTTCTTCATGTGGCTCTTCAAGTGGTGGTGACACTTGAACTTGTTGCTCTTTAGAGAATTCATGAGAATTTATCTGATTAACATTCAAGTTTCCAATATATAAAGGTACCATAGGTGGTTCCCTTACTTCTTCTAGTCCCACCACTTGAGTCAAATCACTCCCACTTACTTTATGTTCCTCAAGAAATTTAGCATTTCTAGCCTCAATAATTTTAGGAGAACAAGAAGGATAATAGAATCTAAAGCCTTTAGAGTTAATCACATAGCCTATAAAAAATTATTTTTTGTTCTTTCATCTAACTTTTTAAATTGTGGATTATAAAAATTTACCTCAGTTGGATATCCCCAAATGTGTAAATGACTTAAACTAGGTTTCCGTCATTGTCATAGTTCAAAAGGAGTCTTGAGGAAAACCTCGGATTGAACCCTATTTAAAATATATATAGCGATTTTGAAGGCTTCACTCTATAAAGATAAAGGAAAGGTAAACTTGATCTGCTAATCAAGGTTCTTACCATATCCATTAATGTCCGGATCTTTCTTTCTGCTACACCATTTTGTTATGGTATTCCTGACATCGTATATTAAACAATTATACCTTAACTTTTAAGGAACTCAACAAATGGACCTTTATCTTGTCCTTTATCTGTGTACCTACCATAATATTCTCCACCCCTATTAAACCTTACAATTTTGATTTGAGCTCCAGTTTGTTTCTCTACTTCTGTTTGGAAAACTTTAAAAGCGTCAAGTGCTTCTAATTTGTTAAACAAAAAATAGAGATACATGTATCTTGAATAGTCGTCAATAAATGAGATAAAATATCTCTCACCATTCAAGCAAGGGGTAGGAAAAGGTCCATTAATATCTGTACATATGATTTCAGCAGTTAAGAGCTCCTTTTGGCACCTCTAGTGGATTTATTGGTCTGCTTGCCTTTTATGCAGTCCACGAAAGTCCCAAAATCAGAAAAGTCAAGAGCTTCTAGAACTCCATCATTAATTAACCTTTTGACTCTTTCAACAGAGATGTGTTCCAATCTCTTGTGCCAAAGACTTGATGAGTTCTCATTGATAATACATTATTTACTGTCAATTTCTTTATCATGCAGGGTTACAATATTACATTTAATTATGGGGTCTACTCAAATTTAAATAAATTTCCATCTAAATTTTACAAACCAATAATTTTATTATTTTTCAAAAGTTTCACCAAAGAATAATGACAATTGAAATCATAACCAATAATTGATAGTCTTAAAAGAGAAATTAAATTCTAGAATACGATGGAACATAAAAAGTATTTTCTAAATCTAATTGAAAACTGTTTTTTAAAATGAGCCTATAAGTCTCCATCCTTAGAGTTAGAAAATCTTGCATGATTTTAGCAATGTGAGTTGTGGAACTAGAATCGATCCATCATGTATTATTAGAAATTTAAGTGAAATTAGATTCATAACATACAAATGTAAAATTACCCTTTTTCTCAAGTCATTTTTTCTATTTCAGGTAATCTTTCTTCCAGTGTCCTTTTTTTTTTTTGTAAAAACGATAAGAATCTTTATCAAGATTGTCTTTCTTTATAGGAACACTTTTGCCTCTCTTTACATTTCTCTTATCATGAGTAACCAAATTTATACTTTTAGGTATCTCGTGTTTCAACCTCTCCTCTTCTTGAACACATATGCTCAACAGTTCATTAATTGATCATTTATATTTATGTGTGTTATAAGATATCTTGGACAAATCATATTTCGCAAGAAGAGAGTTGACGATAAAATGCACAAAAATGATGCAGACATATCAACCTCAAGGGACTTGAATTTAGTAGCAATGTCTCTCATCTCCATAATATGCTCACTTACTGTACGACTTCTATCAAAGGTCATATTTGATAGTTTCTTCATAAGGATGCTGGCCAAGACCTTGTCAGAGCTTACAAATTGTTCATCAATCGCCTTCATGTAAGCTTTAACCTTATCATTGTTAGGTAGAATCCCTAATTCTTTAGCTTATATGAGATTTTATGAGCATTAAGTTTAAGCGATTAGATAGCTCCCCCCACTTATAAAAAAGCCTTAGCCTCTGGCCTACTTGATTCAGTGGGCTTAGGTGGTTCTTCCACACGGAGAGCCAAATCCAAGTCTGAGCACCCTAATGTTAGAAGGATTTTTTTCTTCCGTTCAGTAAAATTGTCACCAGATAGCATCAAAATTTCAGCATTTTCATTAGAGATAGCAGTAGGAAAAACTGTGTAAATTGTAAAACAAGAGTACACATACATAAGCTATAAAGTACAAACCACCAAAAGTAAATCATGTAAATACTGATTCTAAGTAAATTCTAAACCTTCTTGTGGGCAGAGGTTGCACCCATGCACAAAACTTACTTTACTTTATTAGACTAGTAAATCAAAATAAATCTCGAAAATAATTCGTACCTATGGGCATAGAATAATTTTCAAAACTAAAAGGCTTACTATCTCATTTCAATTAATCTCATGTGGAGGCTGGGATTTCATTTTAATGAGATAATTGAACTAAATCGATGTTATTGTTAATTTTAATCACTAAACTTTATATGATTAAATAAATTAATTTCTTTTATATCATATTTAAGATGTTATGGCTAGTCTTAACCATAAGATATAAATTAAAACTCAGAATGACATCACATTATAATTTCTCTAAACAATCAACGAAAACAAAGTGTTGATTAGTTTCTCAATGGGTCACTAAAGCATAAAGCCTATATGACCACAACAGTGAATTCTTATAATTAAACCATATTAGCATATGAAATAAATACCTTATTTTACACTAATGATTAATTTGTCTTTAGAAATAACCAATCAAATGAAAAATTATTTTGAACAATAAGGAACCCTTGTTAAAAGTCAAAAGCATAATCTTTAACTCAAAAGCCAAAATTTATAAAGGCTATTCTAACTTAATATGAAGACAATTCATTCCTCGTTGAACACAAATCTAAATCGATTGGTGATCAGATATCAAGTTTAAACAATTTCAGTGACAACTAAATTTTATTATACCAAGACAGATTTTTCTTTGCCAATTATGATCAAATATGATACTTTCAACTAGTTAAGATATAAGCTTTAATTTTCAAATCTTAAATAATCATTCACGAAAAATAGTAAGCCTACGAGTTAAGCATCAGGGACAGTATTCATATTTTATTCCAATACAAAATTATAGAATCGATATATATTGGACAGTGTTTAGAACAAACATAGACTTTTTCGGTAACCGAACTTAAAGCCATATCGATTCTTCCCAATCTATATTATTATGTATATACTAAACAACACGGCTAAAGGAAGGTTCTGATACTACATGTTGAATTTCAACACATATTAAAGCCAAAACGCAGCAAAAAAATAAATAGGAACATACCTTCAGCTATGGTTGTTCAGATGTTGTCAAGGTTCAGATGTTGTCTTAAGCAAAATTGTAACCCTAAAAAGAATATTAAAAACCTTATAGTCTTTTAGCCTATGTCTATTAAGGTGTATGCTAGACTGATAGAGTCCCAGATGTATTTATAAATAGGNCAATAGTAGTAGTAATAATACTACTAACAATACTAGTAACAATAACAATAACAACAACAACAATAACAACAACAACAACAACAACAACAACAACAATAATAATAATAACAACTTCAAAGTTGGATTACTATTTTCCTCCTCTACTAAATAAAATAAATAAACAAAACTAAAAGTATATTATATTAAAAATGAAAAAAGAAAAATTTAAGGGCAAAATTGAATTATTAAAGTATCCATTAAAAATTAAAGAACAATTTTATCTTTTACTTCAAACCAATTATTCACATAGTAGATTTTTACTACAGCGTAAATACATATTCAATAAATAATAAAATAAATAGTAAAATATAAAAGATAAATTCTATCATTACTAATTAATTGAAGAATGTGAAAAGTTAACCAATAAAATAAAAAAATTATATTCATATCGGGATAGCGAATCAAAAGGTATGAAACTTGTTAAATAATTGATCTTAAATTCATTTAAATGCTGACATTAATATACACAAAAACATGAAAAAATATTTTTCTGTGGATAAATAGTTATATCATTGCATTATTTATCCTTAGTATAGTTTTTAAAAAAATATAATTTAAAAAAAATCCTATGTTACCAAAATATTTTTTAAAAACCTAAGTGATCATTTTATTTTGAGCAAAAAATGATGCTTAATTAAATGATCACTTATTGTTATTTCTAACTGGATGGATATACAGAGTTATTTCGTTAGTTTTGTGGTATATCAATTTTATATGTTTAATTTTCTTTAATGATTTAATCCCATATTCTACAACCTTATCATTAAATTGAATGATGCAATAAAAAAGAATTATGATCCCTCAGTTCTTTACTGTTATGAATTTGGATAGTTATTATATATACATAAAAGATAAACATTGGATTGGTAGATGGTTTGAAAATTTCAGTAGGAAAAAGGACTGGAGAAGTAAAAGGAGGAATTCGTTCAAAAAGGGACTCGCGTTAGATTAGCTGGTTGGTGAGGTAATTGTTTATCAAGGCGATGATCAGTAGCTAGTTGAGAGTGACTAGCTATACTGGGTCTGAGACACGGCCCAGACAGAGGATCACAAAATATTAGTGATCTTCTCTATCTAATGAATGAGGTGTTCACTTTAAAATCGCCCGCGCTGCACCCACTCTCAAGTATATGCTTCAACAGGAATCACACAAGAGTAAATTAGAAATCTCTGATAAAATATCCGTCCATAATCCAACAGATAAACTCTGATTCGTTGCCACGTGATCTAATTCTTTAAGGTACAAGCCTCATAAAAAGGTTGAAATTGCTTAGGTGATGATGGGATTATGGGTGTGTTTGGTATGAAGGAATTTTTTTTAGGAAAATAAGTGGGTTTCTAATATTTTTTGGTGTGTTAGGTATGTAAGCAAAAAATATTTGTATATAATCTAAGACAAATACAATGAAAGGTGAGGGTCGAGTTAGGGGTGAGGGATATGGAGGTGGAGATGAAGATGAGGTGTGTTGAAGGGTGGAGAGAACAAATATCTATGAAATACCACTTGTCATACTTATTTTCCCTATTTTTACATTTTCGAAACTTATTTTCTTAAAAAAAATTTATTATTTAAAAATTTTGATGAGCAGAATTTGAAAAATGTGAGCAAGGAACACACACTATATTTACCAACTAGGCATTGAATAAGTTATCTAATATTAGTAGCTTGAAATTCATCTTTTATTTTCATTAAAAGAAGACAAATCAATTAAGACCACTTGGACTTTTAGGGTCAAATTTTGTCTAGACTGCTACTAGAAAGATTCTTTAACTTTTGGCTTAATATAATGAGTTTTCTTTAGAAATTTTTTAAAAGACGTGAAACAAAATTTGATAATTATATATCATAATGATAAAGTAGTTAGCAAAAACAATATTTTTTTTTTAATTAGTAAAGTCTGAAAAAAAGATAGAATCACATATTTTAAAGAAAAGAGATCCTGAGTTGCCACAAAATGGGGGAACACACACATGCCTATTTGGATTTGTGCATCAATGGAGTAGTAGTAAAAGATTATCTCTTTAAATAACTCATGATGTTTTATCTTGTGAATTGGGCCAACCATTTTGATTAATTAGTACATGATTAAACTCCTTGTACTCAATGCAACTTTTAACTCATCGCCATTATAATATTTGGTTGAGAAGCAAAGACAAGCTACCTCACTCGTAATAAACATCTATTTGACATATTTTTTTTACCCTTTTTTCTTTATACTATTCGTATCACTCTCATAGCATACTATTCAATAAAGAAAAATAAAGTTATATTTAATTATATTTTTTTATTAAAAATATTTGGTTGAGAAATAAATATGAGTTAGTCTTCTCATAATAAAGATATGTTTGAAATCAAATTTAAACGAATTTTNCAAAATTCCAATGGCGTTGGCTACTCTAACCTTCCCGGTTTGAAATCAAATTTAAACGAATTTTATTTTTAATAGTTAAGACTTAGTCCACCGATGATAAAAGTATGTTTGGGGCTAAAGTTAAAATAAGGGTAATAATTTTGTTCTAAAGGAATATTTTTGACTTTTTTTCTTTTTATATTATTTGTATGACTTTCATCACATGATACATACTATTCGATAAAAATTTCTAAATTCATTTCAAACCCTTTCTTTCACCTCTCCTCTCTAATAGAGTTGCAAGAGTAATGTAAAGTTCTCTACAAAATAAACATTCTATTATTTATACAAATGTTTTATATCAGGAATATTCTTACACTGCAAACTAAACGAGCTTTGAGTTTGTGAATTGCGATATATAATCTTGTTTAATGACTAGTTAGAAATATAAATTAAGCTAATTCGATGAAGTCACGGTAAAAGGATTTTAATTTGAAAGGAGAATATAATATACTATTTTAGACATTGTATAATTGAAATTAACACTAATAATTGATCTTTCATATACAGTTGTTACTATTTATTTACCTAACAAGTAGTGGCATAGCCACATATCTATAATTCAGGATGGTCAGTCAAACACCCTTCCTAAAAAATTATATTATGTATATAGAAAATTATGTTAAATATATAGATTAAAAAAAATTCATTCATATTTATTAAATTTTAAACATCTTTAACGAAATTTCTAATTTCGCTATTGTTGCCGAGCCTTTGGCTGTGAACTAATAGTAGATGAGTTGAACTTTCAATATGGAAAAATTAATTAGTGACAAACATAAATGAGAGGAAATGCAATCCACAAGTCCAGAAAAAAGAAATTATATTTCACTATTTATTTCAGGCCACATGATATGGGGGAAAAAAGGTCTTTTAAATAGAGGAAATTAATCTATCTTACTTAATTCTAAGAAATAATTCTTCCAAAGTAATTTTTTCTCAAAAATATTCTTTAAAAAAAATATTTTTGAGAAAATACGTTCGAAATATTTTTTAAAAATTTGGCCAAATACTAATTGCTGTTTAAAAAAGTATTTTTTAAATTGATTAACCAAACACAAATTGCTTTTCAACTATGTAAAATAATATTTTTCAATCCAGACAGACTACAAATCCCTTTGTTTCAATTTATATGACACACTTTTTTTAGTCAATTTGAAAAAAGAATGTCATATTTCTATAATTAAAAATATTTTAACTTTAAAATTCTCCTTTCGCTGTTAATGAAATGATTTTTTATAGTCATATAAATGGTCAAAGAGTGTTTTAGATCACGAATTTAACTTTTTTTTAATGTAAGACTAAATAATATCTCATAAATTATGACCCGAAAAGTATAACACAAGTGAGGTAACCCTAAGTTGACAATGAGACAGAGAGAGAGAGTTATGTTCCTCACATTTTCTTTTTATATACCCTGTGTTTACGGACTTAATCTCCAATGACATTGACAAATGAAGAAATTACATACAATTTTTAGTGGTTGAAATTTCTATTAGTAGAAATTAATCAAGATTCTAATTTACTTTTTCCGTTCTCTTTTAGATATATAT